>VNJW01002380.1:0-50243 GCA_008042615.1 Drosophila auraria | reverse complement strand
TTCAACATAGTCTTATTTCTTTAGCACGCAGTATATATGTCGGAACGGACCACTATATCCTATAGCTGCCATAGGAATGATGGCGAAATTAATGTACAAAAATTTTTAATTTCTCTGTTTTTCAACGAATTTCTATAAATTTCGAGATATAGTCGTTTTTTATAGTTCTAGAATTACGGTTTTAATTTCATTAAGATCGGACAACTATATCATATAGCTGCCATAGAAGGGATCGGTCGATTTATATGAAAATGTAAAATTCTACATGTAAAATGTAAAATTTACAAAATTTACATAATTTGACATTTTTTTTTACATTACCAAATTGGATCGATTTTCAATGATCCAATTGCTGACTGCAAGGGTATATAAACTTCGGTTTACCGAAGTTAGCTTTCTTTCTCGTTTTTGTTGTAATATTTTTTATATGCATTCCAAAATGGCGGCTTCGAGTGTGTGTGTGTGTGTGTGTGTGTAAGTAAGCTGCGCAATCGCTGGGGAAAAATCGCAGACGATGACGATGCTGTGGCCAAGCCCATGAAAGAGAGGGACAGACCGGGAGAGAGAGTGAGAGAGCGAGACCGCTGGGCTTGGCCCGAGTTTTATTTAGTTTTTTTTTTTTGCTTTCCGCTTTGCCTTTGGCTTTATCAAGGTCTGGCCAATCAAAATGTCCAACGACACAGAGACGCACACGCCAAATGAGGAGAAAGAGTGGGCAGATCGGACAGAAAGAGACGCACACAGCGGTGGGGCGAGCGAGTGAGGTAGCGGCGATCGGCAAACGCAGACAGAAGACAGAAGGCGACAGACGACAGACAGGTGTGAAGCAGTCTTAGCTTATTTAGCTTCGGAGCCCAGCGGACGACAATAACAAATACCGTAATACCGGGGGCAGAGATAACAGCGAAAGAAGAAACGGGGTAAGACAGGTAACCAAGAAACCTGCTCTTTGTTGTTGTTGTTGTTGTTGTTGTTGTTGCTTTCCCACTGATATCCATTCAATTCGCTTGCCCAATTCGACTCGCCCCAGTCTCCATCTCGCTCTGGCTCTCGCTAGCCGCCTCTTGCTCGCACACGATCGCCACAAATACGAAGACGAGCCGAGCGAGCCGAACCGAACCGAACGAGCCGAGCCCCGCCGAGCCGAAGCGACGAACAGAGCCCCAAAGCGGAGTAAATAAGTTATCAGGCGGATTTGTAACTGGAAACCGAATGAATAAATAAAAGGGGGAGGCGTCAACAAAACAGAGCAAAGCAAAAGCCAGAGCAAAAAATAAAAAGCAAAAAGCAAGAAGCAAGAGCCAAGAGCCAAGCCGAGCCGAGCGATAATAAAGATCAGAGCGCGTCTTCGGGGATCCCGAGAGACTTGCACTGAGAGAAAAAAGAAGCGACTGCTGTCAGAGATCATAATATCAAGTCAATGCGTATACTTAACATTTCCAAATTTTAAAAATTACCAAGTTTTTGAATTTTTAATGAATGCTTCGATATTTAAAGTCATAAAATATTTGTTGTTAATATTTTTATTATTATTAAATATTTCCATTTTTTTATTAAATGTTTTTTTTAGGATCAATAATAACTCTGTCCACCAAAATATAAATTTTTTGCATAAATATAAATGATGAAATTATTCGGATTTCAATTTATGTATTTAATCATTTTTTCAAATTATTTATATAAGAAATACAAATTAAGATGTTTTCTTTAAGTGTGAAGACTGGAGACTGCACACAAATACCAACAAGAAGGTGGGTGGCGGAGCCAGAGGAGGAGGTGGAGAAGAGGCGGGGAAGGGCAGCGAATGGCGAGCGAGCGAATCGCGAGAATTGCGGGAATCGAGAAACGCGTGCCGATGGAAAATGAAGCCAGACGCATTTATGTTAGCCTTCTTTTTTTTCTTTTTTTTTTGGGGCTGGGCAAGACATCAGAGACTTTATATAGCCTTATGTGGCAGATGAAGAGACCTTTGGAGTCAGAGATTGATTAATTATAGAAGAAAAAGGTGGTAGATTCCATAATTTAATCACATGAAGAAGACTCGCTATGAAATTATAACAAAAACATTTAAAGAAACATTTTTACTCATGTTTTAAGCGGGAAAACTTTAAAAAAATATAATTGAACTAGTAAAGAGTATTTTATATTTATTATAGCATAGTGCCGAACTAAATAAAGTAAAATTTTAAACAAAATAATGCGTTAATGGACAGCGAGAGCGTTTTTTACATTGTAAAAAATACCATAAACGGTCACACTGGTGATTACGTAATATATGGACAGCCCCTTAGCAAGAATTATTTATTTACAATTTTAAGAAAGCTACAAAAAAATGTTTTTTATTTTAAAATGATTTATTATGTAAAAAATATCAATAAAATAACAAAGAAGAAATTCAAATAGGGCCTTTAATATTGATGGCGAAAATACACCTTTAATATGCAGGGAAGAACGCGCATTTCTGCAGAGCAATTTGCAGGGAGAAAGAGCTCAGCTTCACCCACTCCGCCCACAGAAAATGAGACCAAGACCAAGACTCCACCCTCTGGCTCGCAGAAGGCGAAGGAGGAGGAGGAGGGGACACACACCATCCAGATCCAGCCCGCATCAACCAACGCATCCGCATCCATCCGCATCCACATCCACATCCAGGCCAGCTGCATGAGTCCCTCGATCCCGGAGCTCCACTTTAAGGTGTGCAATGCAATGTGACAATGGCATCTTAATGATAATAATTATGCTGATAAGATGCGTTGGAGGAGGAAGGAGGAAGGAGGAAGGGAGGACCAGATGGTGGCATCCATATCCATCCAAGTGCTGATATAAATCGCTGGCAAACGGAAATGGGGAGTGCCGTGGATCCAAAGAACCATTGCATGCATTTGAGGTGGGGTCCCCCTGGGTTCTCCCGGGGGTTTCGGGGTTTCCCCTCGAAGATCTCCTCTCAGAGCCTCAATCTCTGCACTGAAGCTCGTCGTGATTGATTTATTTATTCGAGGCGACGCACATACGGTTGGTTTGTTGGTTTTTGGTTTTTGGCTTTGGATTCGCATCTTGGCTTCGTTTTAAATCAGTAATCATTGAATTAAATTATGCCCGGGCTGGGACACGAAATGAGCAGATGGAAACCGAAGCCAGGGATAGCGGATCCATCCATCTGGATACAGATCCACAGATCCCAAAAGAGATCCATCCCAGCCCATTCCATGCCATCCGCTGGCCGCACCCACACCCACAATCAAAAGCACGAGACGGCAATCACTGACATGGAGGCTGAGGCTGAGGCTGGGGCGGAGTACGAGGAGGAGGAGGAGCTGGTCACATGCCAAAATCGGCTGGAAACAACAGCCACAATATTGGCTGTGAAGTTTTTATTGAATTCGCTGCCAAAACACCCACATGCCACAGCCCATAGCCCATAGTCCATAGCCCATAGCCCATAGCCTATGGTGTGTGCCCATTGGTGATCCGAAATCCAAATCCAAAGCCGAGTCCGAAACTATAACCGATATACGCAGGCAACAATACGGCTCGAAAGTGTCAATTTCTTCTAGTTCTATAATCTACATATTAAATAAAATACTAAATACTTAATACTAAATACTTAATACTTAATACTTAATACTTAATACTTAATATTTAATACTAAATACTAAATACCAAATATTAAATACTGAATACTAAATACAAAATACTAACTACTAACTACCAAATACTAAATACCAAATACTTAATACCAAATACTAAATACTAAATACTAAAGACCAAATACTAAATACTAAATACTAAATACTAAATACTTACTAAATACTAAACATTATTAATATATTATTTATTTTATATTAAAAATATTTATACATCTAACCCTTTATAGTAAAAAAGTTCTTACAGAACATAGAGATCTTTCTCTATTTAAAAAATATATTTCTTAAGGATTCCGCCTGTTTAGGAAACTCTATTTCATTACAAAACATCTAAAACTTCACATAGTTGTGAAACGCACTGTACCCTGGGTACAAAGGGTGTGTGCACCGACT
Organism: Drosophila auraria; assembly: GCA_008042615.1. NCBI lineage: Eukaryota > Metazoa > Arthropoda > Insecta > Diptera > Drosophilidae > Drosophila > Drosophila auraria. The sequence continues at coordinate 46,206 of VNJW01002380.1, read as the reverse complement.
TCTTGGGCTTGGAGGAGCCGCAACTGGGATTGCGGGGGCTCTTGGAGGTCCGGCAATCCAGCGGATTGCGTGGGCTTTGCATTTCCAATCTGAGCCCTGGTCGCCCGGGCTATTTATAAACGCAATGAATGGGCAGCAAGCGGATCAATGAATGGGCCAAGAAATAATAATTGCTTGGCTCAATTAAAAATGAGAAAAAACGGATAATAAATGGAAAAAAAAGAAGAAAAAAAAAACAGAGAAGAAGAACTCAGACCCCATGCCGAACCTAGTTGAAGACAGCAAAGACTCGCCCCGAAAGACAAAAGGCCGTCAACTGGAGAAGAAGCCTCGTTGTGGCGTCTCCTCTTCGCTGGGTTACTTTGGAGTCTCTTCGGGGTTTTGATTCCGATTCGAGTTGAGTTTCTTCGAGATTCGAGACAACTTTGTGGATTTCTTTGGGTCTCTTTGGGTTTCTTTGACATCGCGTAGGCGCTGCCAAGCCCGTGGATCTTAATGAATGACTCGGTGTGGTTCTCTCCAGCTCCAGCTCGAAACTAATCACGCTACCCCGCCCTCGGCAGCTGAGTTATTTGATCTTGGCCTAATTTATGCAAAATAATTACTATCGCACACACTCGCCGCCTCCCCTAATAATTTCCAATTTTTGTGTGTAAAAAGTTCTTGTATTTCGTATTTCGCGCTTGGGATCTTCCGCATTTCCGGTGCTTCGCTTTTGGCACGTGCTTGCAGCCAAGGGATGAGCTGAGGAGCTGAGGAGCAGATGCCATGTGGAAGTGGAAGTGCAAGAAAAATAAGCTGGCAGTGAAAAAAAAAATAAAAACAAGCGCAAAAAGCACACAAAAGTAAACAAAAAACCGGAGGAAAAGCCATTGAAATTCGTTCGCGCCTAGGCAAATTCGAGGCGCGTGCGCAGGGAGCGCGGGAAAACTGCGACGGGGAGGGCGTTGGGGGCGTGGCAGGATACTCCACCCCATCCCGTCATCATCGCTCACAGTCAGATGTTCGCTTTCGAACATTTTGCGGTTTGTTTTGCTCGCCGGCTACGCGCTTACAAAAAAAAAAAAAGCAAGAAAAGCGCGCGGTGAGAAAGAAAGCAAAAAGAAATGGTGTTTGCAGAGACACAAAAAAAAAGTAAGGAAAGCAAGGAAAGCTGGGAAAGGGGGGTTCTAACTATGACAAAGGTGCCAAGTTCTGCCCCCACGCCTCCCCCCTCCTCGATGAAAGTGAAAAGTTTGCCAAAGTGCGAGGCGGGACATCATAAAAAAATAAAACCGGCAAAAAAACAAAATACAAAAAAAATGGAAGAAGGAAAATGCGCGTCAAAACAAACGCTGGCTGGCAAAGTGTAAAAGATTCATTAACTTGTTAGCTTCTGTTTCAGGTCATTTCGGGGTTTCCCCGTTTTCACTTTTCCCCTGCTTTTTCGGCCTTTTTTGCCGACCCTGAGTCGATATTAAGTATACGCACGGTTGGCCGTCTGCATGAAATAATAATAGTAAGTGAATTTAGGTGGTATTTGTGATTAGGTTTAGGAAAAAGGAAATAATTAAAGTTGAAACTCGATTAAACTTAGATTTTTCAGGCTTTTTTCATTAATTTCTTGTAAGTTATTTCGTAATTTAAACATTTAAATTGAATAATTAAAGCAAAAAACGAAAAACTTTACCCTCTCCTGCTTTTCAGGTAAAAGAAAGACAATAATAAAAGTCGGGATATTAAAACACAAAACCCATTCACACTTTTATCACCGAAAAAACTTTAAAAATTACAAAAGTCAGACCAAGTGGATGATGGTTGATGGCAAACACACACAAAACACACACAAAAAACACAACAAAAGGCGAAAAGCGAGCGGAAAACAAAAGGCAAGTGCAAAACAATTCAGCGAACGCAAAGGGGAGAGGCAGAAGGACATCGCCCAGGACATGCAGGGCTGGCCAAAACGGATGCACCTAGCGCGACAGTTTGGACCAGGTCCTGGGAACTCCGCATCCAGAAACCAGGACTCTGTCTGAGGCCCAGACTCCGCCGCAGCGGAAGTAACTTGCTGAGCGCTGTTGTGGCTGATTATGCCGTTGCTGCTGCTGCTGCTGCTGCTGGCAGTGGCACGGGGCTCCAAGGGGGGTTTCCACAGCCTCAGTCTCAGCCTCAGCCTCCCATAAGGGACTCACTCGCCTGCCGTCCATCCGTCTGGACCATGTGAGCGGCGGCGCTGGCGTCTCTCCCGCTGCGCCGGCATAACGGGCCAGTTTCAATTTATATCCGCCATGTCCTTGCCCCCCGCAAGCATTTAAATGCAGCAGCAGCAGTTCCCCCTTTTGCACCGCAAGAAAAAAATATATAAAAGGGTGTACAAAATAAACCCTTAAGAAATCAATCATCTTTAAGATTTTTACATATTTTTTAAATGAATAAAATAAACAGTTTAAAAAGAGCCTTCCAAAAAGGATGCTGTATAAATGAATTGTAACGAAAATTAGCTGAATAAACACTTAACGAAGTAATACCTTAAATCCTATTCAAGTCTTTATATTAAATATAAATTATTTACTTTCTTGGAAAAGGTAAAGCTAATATTGATTTAAAACTCTAATTAGTTCAAAGAATATCTTATTATTTGCTATTTTTATTACAAAAATACATTTCTTATTATAAGATTTTTATTATCCCTCACAAATTGCAGCTTTTTTAAGTTTAAGCATTAATTAATCACTTCTTAAAGGCTCTTACTATCTCTGCTAATTAGGGAAAACCTCTGTGACTTTTTAGAAATTATTGAATCTCGTATTCGCGGCTTTTGCTCCCCGTGTCCTCCGCTGCATATCTGTGAGCAGTTTAATTATACATAAAACCTAGAGAGAGTTGGCTTTCCGCCCAGAGATCCCCGGATTCCCCCCGCTTTTGGGATTTAATGTCGCCAAACTGTAGCCGCAGCTGGACAAAAGTTTGACGTCCACATGACGACACGTTGACACTGCGGGTGTGTGGAGGAGGGTGTGGGTGCAAAAAGCACACAAAATAAATAAATAAAAGGACGAGGCAGGAGGCGGGAGGCAGGAGGCACTCTGTTATTTGTTATAACAATTGCAAATGCTGAAAACGCGAGGAGGACGTTGCCATGGCGATTAGGAGCAGGATAACACAAAAAAGGCAGCGGTCGCTTGGTCGGTCGGTCGCTCATTTAATGGACACTGTTTGGTCGATAATCAAATTAAAAGAACGCCCAAGGCAGGAGAAAAGCTCAAATCGAAAAAAAGCAGAAAAAAAGAGCGAACAGGCGCCAGGACGACCATGAGATGGCCACCCAGGTCAGCCAGGTGGGTCACGCAGGGCTCAAGGTGTGACGGGCGAGCCCACCTCCCCATTTAGCCTTCTACCCCTGGCCTGGGCAGGTGCAGGTCCTGCTCGATTAACGCTGACCATATCGGCGGCATATCGAACCCTATTCCGGCCTCGCGCCGCCAGGATGTTTGTGCAGCGAAGCTCAACGGCCAGCTAAGGCAGCTGAGTTCTTGTGACTCTTTCATCGAACTTATTAATTGCTAAAGATCAGTGATTAAGTGGTTGTTTTTGTATTATTATTGCTTAATTAAGTTGCTTACAAATTCGAATTTTTCAAGACTTTGTTTGCCCTTTTTTTAGGCACTCTCAATGGCACTTGTCGAACATGGTGCTCCATTGCGACTTGTTCTCGGAAATTACTCATCAGGCCATTGTCCCCCCCTTAACCCATGCCACCTCGACGCGGGCGGCAGTGTCTCTCTGATAAGAGGAGCAGCACCCATGGGCGGCATGACGAAATGCTGTAAGACTCTCGGGCATTGTTCCTGTTCGTGTTTCTTGTGGAGATCAAAAAGATTCCCCCAGAGTACAAGCGAAAAATGGAGTAGAGGTGCAGGCGTGGAGGTGGAATCGAAATTGAAATTGTAGCAATTAATTATGATAGACGTGGGGATTCGGGGAAAGTGGCAGAGGGGGCAGAGGGGCAGAGGGAAGCGCTAGCTAACAACAGCAATTTTGGGGACAGAGCAGATATCGATAAGGATGGTTACCATGTTTATATGGCATATGGAGCGTAGGGCGTAGCAGGTCCGGAGCATCGGGTCCAAGCCTCCTCCGATCGTCAGCAATTAGGCCTTCCCTTATCACCTGGAAATTACCTGGAAAAGGCCGCTCGCCGTGTTGTTGATTTTGATTTGTAAGACAAATAGACCGAAAAAAAAAGAACAGAAAGAACACCAACAGCAAACAACTTTGCGAGCAATTAAAATTGTTTGACGACACAAGGGTTCCTCCTCCTCAGGTGGGGGAGTGGTGGAGCCACTACCCGGTACTGGCCAGGCCAACTCAAGTGCGTCACTGTCCAGTTGCGGCGGCCGTCGCTATCTAGATAAGATTGATAACGTCGCCTGCTCGCTTGGTCGCTGCTCGCAAATGGAAAATCTGTGCAAAAATCCCAACCCGACCCGCGGCCCGAAAACGAAAACGAGCGAAAAAAGCAAAAAATATGACTTACTTTATGGCAGCCGCGAACAATCCATATTATGACAATGATATGGATATATGCCGATTGTATGGCGCTTTATGGCTTTACGGCCCTGATTTCCCTTTGAACTAAGCCGTGTTTTCTTTTTTTTTCCGACAACAGTCGGAGCCCAATGCAGCTTGGACGCTGGTCCCACAGGGGATTGCCAAAAAAGTTGATAGGGAAATTACGAAGAACGCTAATCAGCGGTTCTACAGTACAATAAATAGTAAATAGGGGTGAAAAAAAAAGAAATCTGAAAAATCATTGCAAACACACCTAGGCGGGCGAGTGGCTCTGATTTAGACATGGCGATATCGCGGCGATAACTCGACTAGATACAAAAGCAACAACAAAAATGGAACAAAATAAGGAGACCTTCCATATGGTCGAGGGAGGGGTGTGTGAGAGGTGCGACACGGTCGACTGATATGGCCTGACCATAGGGCCCAGCCCCATACAGACATTCCAAAACCGTATTGAGATCATCTCTGCCAAGGCAGGGTCACCTTGCTGAGCTAATTTGAAGTATTTACGCTGTTGGTCACTCTAGTAATCCCTAGGGGAAGTTGGTCAGTTTAAAATTCCTAACGATGTGTAAGTTCTACAACTACATCTTGGGATCCAATTTGTTCTACTGAATAGTAATATAATAATAGAAACTAAAAGTAAAATTATTACCTTATGAAAGTTAGTATTAAGTGCCTTAGTAAGTATTATGCCTCTTGAAGTATTTACGCTGTTGGTCACTCTAGTAATTCTTAGGGGAAGTTGGTCAGTTTAAAATTCGTAACGGTGTGTAAATAACTACACCTTGGGATAAAATTCGTTCTACTAAAAAAAAATATAATAATAGAAACTAAAGTAAAAATATTATCTAATGAAAGTTATTATTAAATGCCTAAGTATTATAAATATTAAGTTACACCTGCTAGGGTAAACAAACCGAATAAGGAAGTCTCTCGTAATTATAACAATGAAGTATTTACGATGTTGGTCACTCTAGTAATCCTTAAGAAAAGTTGGTCAGTTTAAAATTCCTAACGATGTGTAAATAACTACATCTTAGGGTCCAATTTGTTCTACTGTATAGTAATTTAATAATAAAAACTAAAAATAAAATTAATATCTTATGAAAGTTAGTATTAAGTGCTTAAGTATTATAAATATTAAATTATACTTGCTAGGGTAAACAAACCGAATAAGGAAGTCCCTCGAAATTATAATACTATTATAATTATATTTAGCAGTAAGGTTAAAAATTAAGAAACCTTGAGCAAAGAATATCTTTAATTATTTTGATTACCCTAGACCCTTTGATTACCATAGACCCTAAGAAACTGATTATTCTATTTTAAAAACCTGACAAAACAGCTGTTTATTTTCTGGGTGCTGCTGTCCCAATTGGAATTAACCCTTATTAAAAGGCCTCAATAGCCACACTCACCTTGTGCAATTCGAACCGCGGGCATTTTAATTCTCATTTTTCTTTCCAGGTTCCGAAGGTGATTAAATCTTCGCGCAGACACAGGCACACAGAACCCAGCGAAGGGCAATGTCCTGCCGATCTCCAAACTCCAACTGGCACTCGCGCGATTTCCACTTGGATTCCGAAAGTTTCTAATATATGCTAGGGTTTTTTTTTCCTACTGCTCTCCTCCAAGAACGGATTCTTGCTTAATTATTGCACTTGTTTTGTTTAAAAAAAAGAAATTGTTTTTTGTTTATTTACTAATGAGACAGCTTCAGTTTTGGTATTACTTGTTGTGGCTTTTGTCATTTTGGGGGCTTTTCTTGGGCTGCCATATTGCCAGAGCGGTAAAAAAAAAGAGGAAAACCGGAACAAAACAAACAAAATACAAGGATGATATTGTAAATTTTGGATGGTGGAAAACTTGAGCACTTTTTCACTTCCTTTGACTTTTTTTCTTTACTTTTTTGTGATCTGCCTGCGCTCTGTTGTTGTATTTTTCTTATAGGAACCTTTGCACTCCGGTTTTGGGGTTTTCTTTTCCTTGTATTTGCATTTGTTGTCAAGCCTTGCCTTTCAGCTGTGTCTGTTTTGCTGCTGCCGTTGTTGTCGTTGTCACATTCGCACGCGGTTTCATTTTCCAAAAATTCCAATTGGAGTCGGTTCAACGAAAAAAAAACCCAATTGGTTGTTAGCACACTCCGAGACACTTGAAAAAAAAAAAGAGATTGCACTGAATGTGTCGTTTGCAGCCTGGCTTCGTTTGATTTCTGATTATTTGCCCATTTCGCAGGCTTTCTGCATTCTCAATTCTCAGTATTATTTCGTATTTGATTTTGTTTCTCTCGATAAACTGTTATTATTTGCCGCGACGGCTAACGGTAAACGGTATGTGGGTGCTTTAGCGGCTCCGGCTTGTGTGCGGTGCTAACGGTAACGGCGGAAGTACGCGACTACTTGCGACGTTTTAGCGGCGAGCGCGTCTTCGCTGCCGTCTCTGCCTCTGCCTCAGCCGCGGTCGCTGAAAGCTGCGCAGCTTTGCCTGCTGCTGTCCAGGGCCCACCAAACACCAAAAACAACAGCCAAGCGGCCCAAGTTCCAAGTTCCAACCAACGGACGAGCGCGCGCGAACCGAACGCGAGCGAACGCGTTGTAAGTGTGACGAAAGCTCGCTTCGGACACAGACGTGAATTCGAAAAAGGCGAGAGAGCGCCAAGCCAAGCCAGAGAGAGCGGGCCGAAGAAGAGAGGGCGGCGCTGGGCGAGAGTGGAGAGCGAGTGGAGCGAGCTTGCTTAGGCGAACATGTCCGAACGCGACGATGTCCTGCGAGCGACTGCAGATAATTCAATTTCATTTCAGGCTTTTGCACTTTAATGCCAATCTGGCAATTTGATTTTGGCTAAGCGACGCCGACGCCACGCCGAAGCCACAGAGGCTGCCGCCGACGCAGCCCTTTCCTAACGGTGTCTTCAAGCGGTGCCGGTGGTGGTGGTGGTGGTGCTGGTGGTGCTGGTGGTGGGTTGGGTTGGTTCGCGCTCTCTGCCCGCGTCGCTGCCGGCGTTTGTTTATTTGCCGCTGGCCATGTGTGTGCGTCTGTGTGTGTGTGTGGGAGCGTATGTGGGGGTGGCACTGGCCACACTGGCCAGAGCGGGACAGTGCTAGAGCGAAGCTCGGCACACGCATGCAAATCGCAAAGGGGTGGCAACTTTCAGGCTGGTCACTCTGGTCAATCGCAGGATTCACACACACACACACAGGGCTAAGGGCGCGATTACAACCCTCTCGCAATTACAACTGTCCAGGCAACAACAAAAACACGAGCAAGGACATCAAACAAGGACAACAACAGCATTTTTTGGAAAAGGACATCAAGGCGCGCGCGCACCTTTCAGGCTGTTAATAAAAAATTACCCAAAGTATTAAGAAAATAAACTTAATTTTCATTTAAAAAATTGAAGTAACGGTAAATGCAAGCGAGGTGCTTTTTCAATGGGTGCCTAATGACACTGGGCGTTATGACACTAATTATTAATATTAATTATGAATTTTTCATTTTTATTCTTATTTCGATTCTTATTTTTTCTCCAAGTACGTGTGACGTTGGGCTTTCTTCCAATCTCTCAAAATCTACAACAAATCGAGCTTCCTTAACTGAAATTCAGTAAAAAAATAAAAAAAAGGAAATTAAAAAAAAAAAAAAAATCGTTCAAAAAAGATGTGTTTGCTTTTTATAAAATTAAATTGTTAATTAAAGTTATTTCTATTATTATTGCTATTAATGAAGTAAAAAGCCTTAATTTAAATTAAAGTTTAAATTGGAAAACAAAGCATAATATCAGCGAATTGCGCTCTTTGGGGCACGTCCTCGTCGGGCCCGTGTCCAAGAGCGTCTGGTGGAGCTGGTGGCGGCTGCCTTCGGGTTTGGAGGATGCAACCGAAGTGGCGCGCAACCTGCACAGCTTCCAACACGTTGCAAGCTCGCAGAGATCGACGACAAAGCGCCTCCAAAGGTCATGCCAATGGGGGGGGGGGATGATAATAGCAGTGCTGGGGGTTAAGGTGCATCCCTCAATGAATGATCACCTCACCTCTGCTTGTGCTCCCCCTTGGCCCCATTGCAACCGCGACATCGAACATGTTCGCCTGCCGGCCTGGCCTGGCCTCCCTCGTCCCCCACCAGAAAAAGCAACAAAAAACTGGACGCCTCTGCCGGGCGGCGCTGCCGCGGCCAGCGTCGCGTCGCTGCTGCCATTAATGTCAGGCTCTTTGATATGAGAATCAGCGCACTCTCACACATTCACACACATGAGAGCTTTAAATGCTGCGAGTGTGAGTTTGTGTGCGAATTGTTTTTGTTGTTAATTGTTTTGCGGGTGGAGGGGGGGGAGGGGTTGTGGGGAGCTGGGTGACATGTGATGAGAGTGTGTGTGTGGGGGTGCTCTAGGGTCCGAGTTTTATTATCATTTGAATTGCACTCGCCTACCTTTCGGCTTTTCGATGTCCATCGTGTTTGAACTTGTCCGAAATATTAATTTTTTTGAAGAGGTTTTCTTTATAATTTAATCTTTGATGAGGTCCCAGATATTACAAAATTTGTTTGGTAAAAGAGCCTAGTTAATTTGATAATAAATATTTAATATTTGTATCATCTCTAATCGAATTCAATACTAAATCGTTTAGAGGTTATAAATTGCTGTTTTTAAAATAGGACAATAATTTATAGCGGCTTAGGTCTTAATTGTTAGATTTTACTGTCCATTTCTGAATTCGTAGCTCTTTAATCCCATATCTTCGATCCCAATCCTTATATTGAATAATATTCCATTTAAAAAAATAGTAAAATTCATAGATCCTTTATTTTGGGTTCAAAAATATTCGTTATATCTCCACATATCTTATATACAAATTATTGGCGCTATAGTCCTATATGCAGGCCCACTCGCACTCCAAAACACACACACACATACGCACTTTCACACACTCTCGCCAACACACCCTCGCACTGAGACGCACACATGTGTGGCGTCGCACACGCGCGTTCGTCATCGATTGGCCGCCGTCTCTGCTCTCGCACATTTGTGTTTGACAATCGCCCGCTGCCACCCCCCCGCGGTCCATCTACCCCTTCCCCATCATCTTAACCCATCCACACACACACACACACACACATACACAGCCCCCTCCCCACCTGCAGCTCTCTTTCAACGCACAGGTAGCACACATACACAGAGAGACGACAGGCGGAGAGAGCAAGCGAGCGAACGAGAGAGCTCTGCCGGCGTTGCCGGAGAGAAAGCTTGAGAGAGCGCCACCCCGCAAAGGTGGAGAAAGAGCATGGGGAGAGAGGGATGGGGGACAACAATGTGTGCCACGAAGTGCCAAGGTGAGGGCTACTGGCCGGCAGGGGCGGGGGCCGGTGGGGGCTATGGAGTAGGGGTCGCCGGGTATCGCTATAACTGTTATCAGTCGAACGGAGACCGCTCACACGACCAAGCCGGCTAGCGGAGCGCAACGGGAAGGAATGGAGTAGGAATTGGAATGGAAATGAAATGGAATTGGCACAGGAATGGGGCCAAAGTGATAAGCTTGTATTAAACATTTCTTAAAAAATCGATTTCAAATCAAATCGATTAGTTATATTCATATTACATTTTGATTATTTTTTATCCATGTTAAGAAACTGCAAACAATAGAATACTTTTAGAATAATAATAACAACTGACAAAAGGTTATATTAAACCTTTCTTGGAGAAGTTAAACCATAGAACTCAGGAATCGCTAACTAATTCAAATCGACTAAAAATCGATTATAAATCGATACAAAATATATTTCAAATCGATTTAAATTAACGCTAAAGTGTCAAGGGGTTAACCTTAGATGTTAATGCACTTAGATCCCGTTTAATACCCTGAATCCCATAATTACGAACTCCTATAGTGATCATTGTGATCCGATTATCCCAACACTGACCTCGTTGCAACAACTTCCGATGCAAAAGGGTAAATTCCTTCGGTTGGGGGTGGTAAGATTCCGATTCAGATTCCGATTCCGAATCCGATTCGGCGAGATCAAAGGGATCGAGAAACAAAAACAAATAAAGGGGGGGGGGGGGGGGGGGGGGGGGNGGGGGTGGTGAGCAGGGGTGGGCAATCTAAGCAGAGTTACTCGCAATTACCCGCGAATCCGAAAGGCGAGTGCGAATTTGTCAGAGCCGCGACTCTAGAGGAACCTTCGCAATTGCAACGTGTGCACGCAATCAAAGCGGTGTTTTTCATACATTTCATTACACATGCGTGCACTGGGAGAAATCGGTTAAATATATACCCCATATTTCCCATAAAAAAACCTGAGAGATCCAAGCCAAAAAAAGATAAAACTCTATTTTGAAGGCTACACAGAGATAATTATGGCGTTCGGAAATTGAGAATCCGCGTACTCAAATTCGTACTATTCTTATTTTGAGTACGGATTTTTTAAAAATTCCTAGATTAAGATTTTTTTTCTTACTTTGAGACCAAAAAAATGTGTACACAAATTAATCTGAAATGACTTTTAAGAAACGGATAATTATGGCGTTCGGAAATTGAGAATCCGCGTACTCAAATATGTACTATTCTTATTTTGAGTACGGATTTTTGAAAAAAAATCCTAGATTAAGATTTTTTCCTTACTTTGAGACCACAAATTATTCTAAAATGACTTTAAACAAACGAAAGTCTCGTTTATAACTAGAATCTTCTTATATATAATTTAGCTAGATTTATTTTAGATTTTTTCGAACTACACACCCTTTTTCACAGCGTATATTCATAGCTCGTAATATATGCAGATGAAGGCCCGGCTCTGTCAGCGCGATCGATGGACGCCTGCTCCTACCGATCATTGTCGGCGAGATGTGAGAATTTCGCTTCCATTTTTGTTATTTTTCGCGTCGGAAAAGAAACAACAAAACCGTAAACTGAAAACCGAAAACCGAAAGCTGAATACTGACTGAAAATAAAAGCAGAAACGAGCACAAAAACCGCCATTTAACAATAACGAAAATTGCAGAATTGCCGGCAATTACCAAGGGGGTGGCCGCCGCCTGTGACATATGCGCGCACCAGGAAAGTGAGGTAAAAATCCAGAAAAAAAAAGAGGAAGCGATGCTTGAGATTTAGAGTGCACTCCGAAAATGCAGTTGCAACTGCAACAGCGGCAGCAGCAGCGACCCTGCAGCAGCAACTGCTGCATCATTATGTCAGCTGGAGGAGGTCCTGCGGCTGCCAGGTCCAGTGCGGTGCTCTCCACCGCCGTCCAAAAGTGTCGACAAATTGCCCAATCGGTGATCCATCATCGACTTGGCCAACGGCCAACGGCCAGTTCTCGGCCAGCTTCGCTCCATTAGCCGCTCGCTGCGTGCCGTGATTGCCGCTCGGCTAAGTGGCCGGCCAGCTCTAGCCAAGTAGCAAGGCCACACTGGTCGAAAATTGAATTAATTTGCTCAGGAAAAAATATTAGCAGTAGCAAGGCCACACTGGCCGAAAATTGAATTAATTTGCTCATCGAAAAATATTATTTACCTCTTTTGGGGCCTTGAAAAATATATAATTATTCGAAGAATACAAATTCCTTGTAAGTACTTCCTTTTTTTTGGTATATTCAATTTGTTAAAAATTAATTTGCAGTGCAGCCGCGATCGTTGGTTGGCTATAAATCGTTTTGGCCAACGGCTGACCATTATCACGGCTACCGGTTCTGTGTGCAGTTCCGCCTATATATTAGGGGGGGAAATATCCCCCAACTCTGGGTGATTCCCCTCTTGGTGTTATTTTTTTCGTTCTTTCTTTTTTTGGGGCTCCCCTTCCGACCATTAATTGTCGCGTGAACAGCTTTGTTAGATCGATTTGGGGGTCAGGAACATATATATACATATATACTCCGCCGCGGTGTCAACCACTGGAACCACCCACTTGAGGCAGCCACCCACTAAGCCTGCCAAAAAAAATGTGGTGCCACCAATTCCGATGCCAGCGGCCATCCGCTGATCGATTAAACGACCCAGGTGAGCCAGGTGAGCCAGGTGAGAGGGTAGCCAGGGGTTAATGTCACACCAAGGAGTCCGCTGCGGTCCGCTCGCAACGTTGACAAATTGTTGATTGACGCAATCCGCCAAAAATAAGGAAAAATATATATAAATGAATATAGAAATATCCAAAGGAAGGCCGTGTATCCAAGGAGTTGGTGGGCCTTTTTTTGGGTGCGAGTACAGAGCAAAAGAACTTGGATTATTCTCTTTTATTTTAATGGAAATCTCTTCTTGAAGGGTAAATATATATTTATATATAAAATATAGTTAATTTAAGGTTGTTTAATATATAAAAAATAATTCAAAACTAAGAATATATTTTCCTAGAAATATTTAAAGATCGTCCAGGGTTTGTAGGAATTTTTCTGTAAGGATGAACTCGATGGAAGGGTCGGGGAGTCGGTCTATCGGGCTTTGCGGTTTTGAGCCGGGGTCGAAATAGCCCGGATTCGACCGGCTGACTGGCTGACTGGCTGACTTCTTGTTGTTTCCGCGCACTAAACAAAGTTTATCGATTTAACAAATTTTAGCCACGGAGGACGACGCCGAGGCGGCGGCGGCGAACGAGAGCGAGTGCCACATTTCGAGTCTTTCGTCCGCGTCTCTGAGTTGCTCTGCCCCCTTAGGACCCCGACTCCCACTCCCCAAAGGCAACCCCAACCCGCTGACTTCCTTTGTTTAGATGACCCAACAAACTCGGCCTGTGTCCTGGCCACCCAAGTGATCGATTATACATTCGATGGCCATGAAGGCTAACAACAGGCCTCCACCTCCCGCAAGAAACCACCGGCTGTCCTCATTGCCTCCTCATTGCGGTGGTTGCTGCTCCTCCTCCTCCTCCTCTGCGCCATCGGACCTTGTTCTGGGCCATTAACCAGAGTCTCGGTGGGGCCCCAACTAGGTGAAGGAATTGCAGTGAAGAGAATGTCCTGAAGCTTTCGGAGATTTGGGAAATCTGACCCACAAAGGTATAAGATTTCATTTATGGTTTATCTATAATATTTCCCTATTATTTAAGAGGTCCTTCAGCCTGTTTTTGCTATCTCGCCACTGAAGATGCTTCCATTTGGGTTTTCGGATTTTCCCATCTGGTTTTCTAGGTTTCCCAGGCCTTGCAACGACCTTTTACCCCCTTCGAAGCGTCGGCACTTCTTAGGTTTTTCTGTGAGAATATTTTTAGTTAATTGAAATCCCAAAAGGCGGAGACAAGTGCAGGCGCGAGCACTTGAGGCCACTCGAGAGTCCTGCGATGTCCTGGCTGTGTTCCTATCGGTAATCGGAGATCCCTTCCAATCGGATTTTCTTTCGGGAATAAGGAGTCAGCAGCCTACATTTAGCTTCGCCTTTCAGTGCGGTTAACCGAAGGGCGAAGAAGTCACCCACTTCAGAGAGTTCAGAGTTCGTACACTTGAGGCTAGAATAATAGCAACAGATTTTTTACAACGTTTTCAAAAGTATATTTAATTCAATAAGGCATTAAATAGGTCCAAAATATAAAAAGTAATTATAGATAATTTATTTCCTGATCTCTAGCAAGTTTAATAAATATAAATATTAAAATCAAGTCAAGATAAACTTATTTAACGTAAATATAGAAACAATTTAACACTTTTAAAAATGTTTAAACTTAGGTAATAAATCTAATATATAGGAGGATCCCCCCCTATATTATATAGGTGGAAAATTATCGGCTAAAAAGGTTATCTATTATCTCAACTCTGCTTGTATGAGAACCCAATTTATCCCTTCCACTCCTCCCTCTATTTCTCAAGATGATGCGATCACTGACTGTCCAAGTGACAATTTTTTGTTGTTCCTTTTTTTTTGTGGGGGAATACAGAATACCGAATACAGTAGCGGCCATAAATAAAACCCAGTGACAACACAACGGGCACTTGATATGCTGCTATGTCGTTTGATTTGCCAGCCTGCCTGCCCTGCTCCTCTCTCTGTCTTGAACAATTTCCAACAAAATGAAAATATTTGGGAATTAATGGAATCTCAAGTGTGTCCACAAATGGAACGAACGATTCACCCAGAGACGGCGGCCATTTTGGGGCCACCGCAGGGGTGGCAGATCCATGGGGAGATCGCTGGAGAGCCAGGGGAGATCGTAGATACACGGAGACAAAAATTAAATCGAGTTTGTGAGAAGATTCCTGAGCTGAGAGCTGAAAGCTGAGAGAGATAATAAATAGAAATCAAAGGTAAGAGTCATTGGATATTTAATTTAATTGGAATTTTTATAATAATAATATAGGTAATAATTTTAGGTAAAACATCAAACAATTTTAAGATTTAAGAAGCCTAATATTGATATAAAAAAAATTTTATATAGATGATAGCCAGATAGCTCAGAGGTTAGAGTACCCGGAATGCTTAAATGTACTTAAGGCTATTTCCTTTGATAATAGTTTAATTAATAATATTTATTATATTATTATTGAACAATTTGAGGTAAATAATAGTGTAATGTTAAATATTTAATTTATATTCGTTAAAACATCAGAAAATCTTAAGATTTAAGGACCTTAAAATAATTATATAGATAATAATAGTAAAGGAATACGAGGATAGCTTAGAGGTCAGAGTACCCAGAAAGCTTAAATGTACTTAAGGCTATTTCCTTTAATAATCATTTAATTAATAAATCTTATTATATTATTATTGAACAATTTTAGGTAAATAATAGTGTAATGTTAAATATTTAATTTATATTCGTTAAAACATCAGAAAATCTTAAGACTTAAGGACCTTAAAATATTTATATAGATAATAATAGTAAAGGAATACGAGGATAGCTTAGAGGTCAGAGTACCCAGAAAGCTTAAATGTACTTAAGGCTATTTCCTTTAATAATAATTTATTTATATATATTTATTTAAAATAATATTACTAAACAATTTTAGGTGAATAAAAGCATAATATTTTCCCTCACTGCATGGTTCAGCCCCACGGCCAGTCCGTGCTCCTTCCATCCAAGCCGATGGGCGTTTGTCTTGTCCCACGGACACGGACACGGACACGGACGGGACAAACATATGGCAGACACATGTGAGCAGCCGAACTCAACTCAGGCCAAGCAGCGGACCCGGGTCTCCGGTCCCTGGTCTCCGGTCTCCGATCTCAAGACCCCGCGTAATGTTATTTTAAGCCACGCCGCCGTCGTGGAGATCACAGATCTCTTATTCCTAAAGAGGGGGATGCCTGGCCATGGCTGTGGCCTGTGGATGGAACACTGTCAGTTGGCTTGACACCGACAATGGAATGGCATTGGCATGGAAATGGTTTTTGGTTTTTGGTTTCGCTTTCAGTCGCTTCAGTTCTCGCAACGCTCCACATTTGACCAGCGATCCAGCGATCCCCTCGAGAAATACGGAGGGGAGCCAGCCAGCCAGCCAGCCAGCCACTCATAGCAGGGGGTGAACTTGAAAATCCCGTCGTTATATGCCACACAGATATATTTTTGTACACATTTTCACATTTATTATTTATAGTTCTCTCTCGGGAGAAGAGAGGGAGCGGCAAAAATAGTGTCTGGGTCTTCTAATTCTCCCTGATGGCTCTCCTATATTTCCAAGGTTATGTTGTGACTGACTGCAGAGGATTGTGGCTACTGGCAACAGGAAAATTATACTGGGAAAGGGCTTGAAACTAAATAGATTCAAAAGATTGTTAAATAATAATATTATAAAAATTATTAATTAAATTATTATTAAAGGAAATAGCCTTAAGTACATTTAAGCTTTCTGGGTACTCTAACCTCTGGGCTATCCATCTATTTCTTTACTATTGTTATCTATATAAATATTTAAGGGGTATTAAATCTTAAGATTTTCTGATGTTTTACCTTATATAAATTACTATTAAAAATATTTTTAATTATTTAATTTTTGTATTTGTTTTTCGAAAGAGAATAATCTTCAGCTGTGTTGGGTTGGTCAATTCCAGGAGCTAAGCGCTTTCATGGCGTGTCTTGGCACTGAGAATGGAGACAGGAGAATACAGGAGACTGACTGAGGAGAAGCAAAGACTGGGAGACAGAGTCACGAACGAAGGGGGCTTGGTTTCCCTAGCCGAAAAGGCCACCTTATCTTAATTGCAATATCGCTGGGATACGAGAGACACGCATCTCCCGATGGCAATCCATCTGGTATTTTATACCCTATTATAATATCTGTATCTGTATCTGATCTGTCGCCGAGATCGGGGACTTGCGGGTGTGTCGATTCCCTTTGGCAGGTTAGAGTATGCGCACTTCACCTGAACTCCACTCCACACTTACTTATTATTAACTCCGATCTCCGAAAATCTTTTGTTTCGCCCTGCTGCTTGCTGTTTGCTGTTTATTTCTTATTTTTTTGCCCGTGTTTGCTCTTTAGCTTTGGCTTTTTAAGCGACGACGACATCCCACGCAGTCTGCAGTCTGCGCTATGAATTCGAATGACTTGCCCCGGCCAGATCTTCCACATAATGAATGAATCGCTCCCTGCTAGGTACACGGCCCAAGAAATCAATTAACTGAAGAAAATGGCCAGTACTTTGGGTCTAAAATATTATAAATAAAATATAAATAATATTTTTAAAGCACTAACTTCAAAGAAAGTTAAAGTAGGTTGAATAAAGGTTGATTTTTGTCAGAAAAAACAACGCGAATCCGGCACCCAGACTA
This sequence comes from Drosophila auraria, assembly GCA_008042615.1. Lineage (NCBI taxonomy): Eukaryota > Metazoa > Arthropoda > Insecta > Diptera > Drosophilidae > Drosophila > Drosophila auraria. Next base: position 28,966 of record VNJW01002380.1, on the reverse strand, counting down.
CTATGCTACACCCCACAGCATAAAAAATATAATATTTCTCTCGAACTTCAGTGTTTCATTCTAGATCTTTGTTTATTATTTTATTTATTACATTTATTTCTGCTTATTATTTATTTACCATTTTTTTTCCAGTGCCTTTTGCTAAGGCCTGCTTTATTATTACTATTTTCAGCTGGGGCCTAGCCCGCGCTCCAATGACAAATGGCTGGCTGACTCGCTGGCTGGCTGACTCGCTGTTAAGGTGGCGCATGACACCGCCATACAACTACTGGGCCAAGTCCAAGTATTTAGCCAGAGTTGATTAAATATATATAGGTGGGTATGCCAGGGGTGGCTCTCTCTCTCTCTCTCTCTCTCTCTCTGGCCATGGAGAGACTTCCTGCTGATCCTACACAGATCCAGCCGAGATCTCCTGGCCGTGCCCCACATCGATGAATACGAAATGAGGCGGAGGCCTACTCGAATCTGGCTCTGGCTCTGGCTCGGGCTCTGGCTTTTTCTGGCATTATGTCTTGCTTTGCTCCCATTTGGGCCCGATATCGCGGCTGCTGCATCTGCACGCACCGCCCGTGGCAGGGAAGGGTTACGAAGGGGTCTTTGGGGGGCTTAAAGGGACTCCATAAATAAATTAATTAAAAAATAAGATGTGGAATTTTAAAAATGTTGTAAAAAATTCAAAATTACAATATTTTTAATATTTTAAAAAAGATTTCTCACGAGATTCTTGCTTTCTTGCCTTCCCACCCCTTATATAATCAATTGTTCAAGCAAAATAAAGATTACCTACCCTCCTACTTAATTATTTTTTTGGCTAAATAAATAAATCTCAATAAATATTGGAAATTAATATATTAAATATTATTAAATAATTCTTTGTAACTCTCTCCCCCTTGAAGATATCCCTTAGCTGCGCCCCAGTCCCTGAGGGTTACGAAGGGGTCTTTGGGGGCCTTAAATGGACTCCATAAATAAATTAATTAAAAAATAAGGTCTGGGAATTTAAAAATTATGTAAAAAATTCAAAATAAAAATATGGTTACTATTTTTAAAAAGATTTCTTACGAGATTCTTACTTTTTTGCCTTCCCACCCCTTATATAATGAATTGTTCAAGCAAAATAGAGATTACCCACCCTCCTACTTATTTATTTTTTTGGCTAAATACCATTTAATATTATTTTATAATTCTCCAAAGTCATATGTAATGCCTCCCCCCTTAAAAATATCCCTTAGCTGCGCCCCTGTCCCCGAGGGAGAGATGGGGCGAGATCGGCGAGCGTAGGTTGGGACAATTTTGTACTTGTAAGCGATCGCACTTTTCGGTTCGGTTTCTCTGGTCGATTTTTGTTTTGTTTTCTTCTGTTTTTTGTTATTAAAAAGAGTAGAAAAAGAGAAACAGAATTTGTTTTGGGTGTGCACAGGGCAGGGGCAGGGCCTCACCCTCCTTCTGGCCCCATGAGTCCCGTCCCTGCCCAAGTTGGGCAATTGACGGGGCATGCCGGCCACGCCCAGCCTTCCTGGTCATCAATGGCACAAGACGACGACGACTACGACGACGACGACGACTACGACGGCGATGATGATGATGTTATTTCGTTTGGTGGCGGCAAGCCTGGGCCAAGATTTAGTCGGAATCCGAAACGAGCTGCGAGGAGGAGGGTGACGCTGACGCTGGCGCTGGAGTGGGCACATGGCCATCGCCATCTGATGGATTGTCATGCATCGGCGACGCTCCGCTAATCATATGGCACCAATATGCGTGGAATCATCGCTGGAGCCTCTCTCACTTGAAGAAATCTTGAAATTTGGGGACTGAAAATAGAGAGTTTTTATTTCAAATTATTTACTAAAAATTGAGGCACAGAAAACAAGTGTTTTTCAGTTTATTTCTTGAAAGTCAGAGGCTCTCTTTTGTTTAAATATTTGAATTGAAAATAAATACTTATATTGAGAGTGGGATATATGTCTTAAAAATGTTAATTATGTCTGCTTAAATTATGTAATTTTATATGGCAAAATATGGCATTTAAAAGTAAGCTTTTGGTATTAATAAATGGTTAAGCAGAGAAGGCTGCCCTGAAAGCATTTATTTATTTATATTATTTCTTATTTGGTAAGTTGAGTGCCTGAAATATGAATCCTAAGTTTATTTATCTATTTTATTTGTACCTATATTTAATTTTTAAGATTCTAATGAAAACCCAGTGAATGCAAAGTATCTTAATCTGCGCAGTAAGCCAGTAAAAATATATTTAAATACCTCTTTCAGCTGCAACTATTCAGCATCCTTTGAATTAAGCAAATATATACTATTTTCCCTCCTTTTCCTATTAAAGAAAAATATTATATAAAGTCAGGGACCATTACCTGACATTTCTGCGAGTGCTGGGTAGTGTTGGACCTCCGACTTTTCCCCATTTCCCAGCTGCTTGATTTTTGCGTCAATTTCGCGGTTGAGCGGCGTTGACAAAAGGCAAAGAAATCCACGAACGGACACGGACTGGTCGTCCGTTGCCAGTTCCAAAATAAAATCGAGAGTGAGTCCGAATCAGCTGGACATTGTCACTCCGATATAGATCCCTCAGAGACTCCTCCGATGACGGGGCACTTTGCATTCAGCCCGGATTCAGATTTGGATTAGTCATGAGGCGATGTGTCCGCGTTGGGCAATCGCTGCCGTGGCAATTGCCCAATGTGACAGCTGATGGGAGAACCTAGGGGAGATGGATCGGTTCCGATCCATTGATGACTTGCGGATGCGGAGGTGTGTGCACCTAGAGACCAAACTCGATGATGACGCCGGCTGGTGGCCTCGACCCGTGGGCTCATTATTTAAACGACGCTGCCGCGGCTGTTAAAAGTCATCAATAAGGCAGCGGAGCGGATGGGGGCCTGGCCAATGATGCTGACCACCGGTCTGGGCTTGGCTTTAGCTCTCGGTCTCGGATCTCGTCTCTCGTCTCTCATGCAAATGTGAGTGGGTGGCGATCCGATCCGATCCGATCCGATCCAGTGCCACATCTCAACCGCACCCACAAGACCCCACGAGCCACAGGCGGATGGGAGCAGTCGCAGTCGCAGCTACAGCCAAGAGGGAACTCACAACTCACAACTCACTTGGGGGAGAGACCCCGAAAAAATGAAGACGACACCCAGATTGTCGCCGAGATTTCGCTGTAAGAGATTAGGCTTCTCCCGGGCTCCTGTGCGGGGTTATTCCCGGCTAACCAGCCGATGTCCACTTGTTTTGAGATGGAAACGTGTTTGCTTGATTAATTAATTAAGCAAATTAATTTCAGGAAGCTTAAAATACTTAGTTTTAGTTTAAATTTGGATCAAAAATGGTTATCTACCTTTCAAAATTATTGTATTTGTTATTTAATGTTTTTTTTTATTTTCCTTTTTACATTTTTTTATTTTATATTTGTCTCTGACTTACTTTAGTTAATTTTATAATGGGTAGAAATCATAGAAATTAATGTATTTATATTTTCATTTAGAAAACTCCTTTCTAAATATTTTAAATTTATTTCTTAAGCCTCCCGTGGCTAAAATATAGTTTCCCACAAATATTTGCCAGTTTTTATATATTTAAAATATATTTGTAATTCAGAAACTCCTTTCTAAATATTTTTAATAAATTTATTAAGCCTCCTGTGGCTTAAATATAGTTTCCCACATATATTTGCCAGACTCTAACAAGTTTTTTTATATATATTTTAAAATATATTTGAAATTAGGAAACTCCTTTCTAAATATTTTAAATTTATTTCTTAAGCTTCCTGTGGCTAAAATATATTTTCCCACATATATTTGCTAGACTCTAACAAGTGATTTTATATATTTTATAATATATTTGTAATTAAGAACTCCTTTCTAAATATATTAAATATATTTCTTAAGCCTCCTGTGGGTAAAATATAATTTCCCACACACATTTGCCAGACTCTAACAGTTTTTTTTTATATATTTTAAAATATATTTGTAATCAGGAAACTTTATTCGAAATATTTTAAATATATTTCTTAAGCTTCCTGTGGCTAAAATATAATTTCCCACAGATATTTGCCAGACTCTGACAAGTGTTTTTATATATTTTAAAGCTAAAACTTTACACTTTATCTCTCCTTCTGAAATCTCTTGAGGTGCAATTTTTTTGGGGGGTCCTTGAGCCCCCTTAACCATTAGCTAATGGACTCAATGTCCACTTGCCTGAAGGACAAACTCAATTTGGCCTTTTGCGGACAGGAGTCGCATGCCGATTGAGCGCCAGAAGTTTTTCCTGCTGGCCATTTGTGCGGGTTGTTGGGTCTGGGTGTGGGTTTCCATGTGGTTCACACTCGAGAGCCCACAAATTAAAATACAGCCTGTATTTTTCGTACTGGCCAACTGATAAGCCTTCCTGCATTTCTTTTCTTTTTGTCAGAGCGAAGCGAAAAAAATACAGGGGAGAGCGGCGAAAAGAATTGAAAAGTTTTGAAAGGAAATTTGAAAAAGAAGGTCAAAGGACACGCACACATGATGGAATTCAAAGAGTCTTTGAAAAGTTATGCGAACGCAAACAAAACTTTTAATTTCGGGCAGCTTGAAAAGGTGAAAAGGCGAAGCTGGGGGCCAGATAACGATGACCTGACCTGGCCCCGTATGAAATATTAATGCCTTGGACCTTTCACTGCCCCTGCTCCCCTGAAGGATGTGTGTGAGAGCTGCTGGCTGGGCGATGGGTGATGAGGGGAATTTTTAATCACCCAAACGGACTTCGGAGGAGGATTCGATGGCATCTGGTCCAGGCTGCGATTGTTGTGTGGGCAGCAGAACACAGCCACTGCAATTGGAGATGGAAACTGCACTGGGGAAAATCTATAAATAATTTCGATTCAAGATAATTGAATTTTAATTTATATTTAATATTAAAAATAAGAATAAAATTAAATGTAGTATTTCCCTTGTTATTTTTTCTTTCGAGAAAATTTTATTTATGCCTTTATTTGTTTGCTTTTCTCTGCCTTCAACTGTGCATCGCTCTACATGCCACATAATGGGGCATCATCGCCGCTGCTTGACTGTCTGGATGTGTGCCAAAGTGCAGAGCGGAAGTCATGACTAGCCAAACACGAAGCGATGAGATGGGGATTGGGCCTGGAATTGGCAAGAGGATGAGGCTATGGAGGGAGCACCAGCACCACATCGAGCCATGGAAAATAAGAAAGTTCGTACATTATTTCGGGCAGACACCAAAAATTGCGCGACCGTATAATTTGTGCGCGTGAAAGTGAGAAAGGTCCCAATTACTCCCAGGGGGTAGGGGATAGGGAGTGTACACTGTACTACTCTGTACAGTGGAGCAGCACAGCACCCACTGACTGACTGACTGACTGACTCCCGGACTCCCGGACTCCCGGAGAGGTGCATCGAAATTTGTCATAACCACGATTACGATTTTTGGCCCAGACTCTGGCTCAGGCTCAGCTCAGCTCGTTTTTGTTTTATTTTTTATTTATTTTATTTTGTATTTATTTCTTGTTGTTGTTGTTTTTCCCTGAAGCTGCAACACGAGCAGCGGCCTGTGCGCTTGTGTCCTAATCGTGCCGCAGATAGATTCGTGAGCCTAGCATACATATGTCGGATGTAAATCATTTGACAATTCCGCAGACGACGTTATGTGTGCCTTTTCCTTCTGATTTTTCCTAGCCCCTACCCTCCCCCCCTTTTTGTACCAGGTGCTACTGGTAGGGGGGGACCGACACCTCCGCAGTGGAAAGGCTTTTCCAGTTCTCATCCTCGAAAGTCATGTGTGTGTGGGCGGCGGACATCGAAGGGCTAACGAGTCCAATTAATTGTTATCGATAAGTTCGATTAATTGTCAGGGTTGCCAGGGAAAATATTGAACTCCCAGTTATTGATAGGTTTGGAAATCGATAATATTAAACTTTAAATCAGAAGGGAGTCTCTCCTTTGAAATATGTTTCAATATTTATTTTTAAATAATAATTTATAAAATATATAAGGGATGCTAGGATAAATACTCAGTTAATAGCTATCGATATATTTTCTTATCGATTTATAAATTTTTTGATTTAAATAATTTTTGTTAAAATTTATCAATAAAAAAGGAATTGGAAAGCCTTTCCACTTCTTATCCTCGAAAGTCATGTGTGTGGGGCGGCGGCCATCGAAGGGCTAACGAGTCCAATTAATTGTTATCGATAAGTTCGATTAATTATCAGGGTTGCCAGGGAAAATATTGAACTCCTAGTTAATGGTAAGCTTGGAAGTCAATAATGTTTAAACTTTAATTCAATGGGAGTTATGAACTAAAGAAGGGAGTCTCCCGTTTGATTCAATTTTTTTTTTTAAATAATAGTTAAAGAAATATTTCAAGGCTGGTAGGACAAATACTTAATTCCCAGCTATCGATATATTCTCTTATCGATTATATACGAGTCCAATTAACTGTTATCGATAAGTTCGATTAATTATCAGGGTTGCCTGGGAAAATATTGAGCTACCAGTTGTTGATAGGTTTGAAAATCGATGATATTTAAACTTTAATTCAATGGGAGTTATGACTTTAAGAAGGGAGTTACATAAATAATAATTAATGAAATATACCAAGGATGCTAGGAGAAATACTTATTTCCTAGGTATCGATATATTATCGATTATATAATTTTTTTAAATTCACATAATTTTTGTTAATATTTATCATGAAAAAAGGACTTTCGGGCCAAGGTGTTGAGGCATTGATCCATGAATGGCCTTCTGTCTTGGCCATTATTAATATGGCCAAGCATTTAATTGCCGCCGATTGTCGTGGTTGTTGTCGTCGGTGTCGCTCCTGGAAACCGTAGCTTCTGCCGCATTTTCGTGATTTATTTTTTAAGCAAATTGTCGCCAGTAATCCAACAATCCAACAATCCAACAATCCAACAATCCAGCACAGTAGCTTGGCTGGCGAAACTGTCGCCAAAACGGCCATGTAACGGGGCCAACAGGGCGGGTGGTTGATGTTGCTCGGGAGGATCAGGGGGAATCGTGCCTGCCCAGCGGAGCATCTGTATCTGTATCTGCGCAAGATTACCACCTCAGCCGCTCGCCGCTCACCGCTCCTTTTCCTGAGCAAATGTCGCATGTGATTTCCCAAAACTGTTTCCACGCTCGCTGCCCACCAAGAAAAGCCAAAAGCAAATGTTTATTTAGCAGGGAGAGAGATGGGGATGGAGATGGAGGCTAGCTGGTAGTCGGCGGTACCCGAGGACAGCCGCTGATTATCATCAAGAGATCGGAACTGAGCGGAGAGACAAAGCGCAGAGGCTTCTTCTCGTGTGAGTGGCTGCCTGCCTGCCTGCCTCGTCGCTTGGCTTCGCTGACTGTCGCCGAGCGGCCCCCTTGGAAAGCCCCTGGAAAGCAGAGCGTTATGCCCTGTACCCACACTCCACCAAAAAAAAAAAAAAAGAACAACACACAGGCACTGAAAGAAACCTTAGTTAAATTAAAGGCCTTTACAGGTGACATTTAAGAGAGCAAATTTCTTTATTTCTCTCGGTGCACCTTCGGCTTTGGCGGCAAATTAAAGCAAAGTCCAAGTGCGAGTCAAATTATTTCTTTACAAGTGAGTTACTGTTTTCATTGCGGCTCTTAATGTAACTAACTGTTTAGAAATATTTATTATTATTGTGGCCCGAGCCGAGCCGAGCCGCCAGTCGTTGTGCAGGTGACGTTGCCTCGTTTAATCGGCCTCTCAGATTGGATGACTGGATGGATGGCTGGATGGCTGGATGGGCCTGTCGCAGTCAGACCCAGTCGTCGTCTTGATGATGATGACGATTATTAAAAATCACTCTTAGCCGGGCTAAGCGCATCTAAGCGCTGCCCATGCCCAGATGCCCGTGGCCAGATAAAAGCCAACATTGTCCGCAGTTTCTACCCAGATTAATGAGCAGGAATACGTAAACGAAGTGGGGAAAATAAAAGAAAAGCTGGGCCCAAAGGGAAAGCGTTTGGCTAAAATGAAAACCTTGGCCAGATTCGAGTCAAGAGTGATCTTGGGGAGGGTTAAGATCAAATATTCGTTTAAGTAGTTATACATATTACAGGCAGGAGCTAAATAAATATATAATATATATAATATTATATATAAATATATTAACAAGATTAATTACGATTTTAATGGCGAATCGATAAACATTTTCGGGCTAAAAATATTTTTTGAAAAATAAGATAAGTTTTTGGACAAATCTGAGATAAAAATAATCATAACAAAGCCAAAACAGCCTTAATTTCAGTTCGGAAAGCTGTTCTATGCTAGTTTTTAATAGGCTATAAAATCTGCATACTATGTTTGGTAATTAAAAAAAAATCATTTTTTCTCAATTTTTGACAATTTTAAATTTATCAATTTATCAAATTTTGAAAAAAATTGATCGAAATTTTTATTCGGTTTTTTTCGATATTATGAATTTAAATAATTAGAATTTTATTGGCGAAGCCTTTCTCTACGCTCCTCTCTTTTCAGAACCGTTACTTCAGAATGATTTCATCTGGCGGTGAGCTGCTTGCTGATTTCTCTGTGCGCCTGGTATGCAAATCACGGATTTAAAGAATTTATAGAGGCGAATTCGTTCAAATGGGAGATTTTTGTCGTTGGACTTGTTGTTATTTGTAGGGTGGTCCTAAAGTTACGCTTCTTATGCATGCATATTTCACCTATCTGGGGTTTTTCAATACCAGGCAAGCAGAAACAGACAGCAAGCAAACAGCAGCAAGTACACGCACTGCGATCAGCTGTTTGCTCTCATCTCTAAGCTCGACTAACGGAACCCTTTCGAGATGGCTGTCCCTCCTTTGACCAATCAGAGCCTCTCTCTTCGCTCCCGTCTGTTAACCCTTTCATGGCCGAATTAAACTGGGGCCACGTCAAAAATATTTAACGCCATGAATAATTAATGGGAGCATCAAGCAACTTTTATTCCGATTTTCGATACTCTGTGTCCTTTGGTATAAGGAAAATCCCTCATAGAAAACATTCCAAAAACATTTTAAAACTTTAACCGAAATTAAAAAGCAAAATCAATGTTGCATATACGCAACAGAGGGCATGAAAGGGTTAAGTGCACGCACTGCGATCGGCTGTTTGCTCTCATCTCTAAGCTCGGCTAACGGTACCCTTTCGAGATGTCTCTCCCTTCCTTGACCAACCAGAAGCCTTTCTCTGCGCTCCCCTCTTTTAGGAACCGTTACTTCAAAATGATTTAAACAGGAGCGCCACCGCTTGCTGAATTTTCTGGGCGCCTGGCATGCAAATCACAGACTATTCTCAGTCTCCCATTAAAGCTCTCTCTAATATTCAACCCAATTGGAAGACCAAAAGCAAATAATTAAATCTTAAATATGCAGACACGACCGTCATATGTGGGACACTTTAAAAGCAATTTCGGAACCCACCCCCGCCCCGAAAACTTCAAAGCCAGCTTTGGGCCCAGATCTGGCCCTGTGATTACCCGATTACCCGGCCGAAATTCAGTTCCAGCAGGGATGGGATGGATGTGGTCTTCAGAGGAGTTGGGGCTAATTGCAAGTGCAATGACTTCCGCGGAGAGACTCCACTTAAATGTGACTCGGGCCTGGGTTTGTCTTTTTTTTTTTTTGTCATAGACCCTGGACAGCGGCGTGTGTAGATACCGAGACAAAGATAACATTAGCATGGGTGGAGGGGGACAGGGGGGACAGGGGACTGGGGCCGGGGTCTTGGCCTGGTCGGTTTGGGCTGGCTGCCCCTTGTCGCTTTCGCGGCTCAGTTAATGTTCATGTTAATGTGCTCCAAAGTATTCTCTATTCTCCGGCTATCTGTGCGTGCAATTGTGACCAGTGGGTTAAACCAATTTCACGCCGGTAAAGCGCCAAGAGCCGAGAGCCAAGAACCTTCCAGGAGGAGGTGGAGGAGTTGGAGGAGTCGGAGGAGCCCCGTGGTGGCGTTGGAGCCGATGGAGCCGGCCCTTGGCCCTGGCTAAATGCGCATGACGTACACTTTTTGGACGACTCGCCGGCGAATGTCGCCAACGCGCTGTGATCTCTGGCGGAATGGAACTTGGCACGGGCACGGGCACTGCACTGAATGAAACGAAGGAGAAGATTAAGGAAATATAGGAAATATGTTTTATTGAAGCTGAGCTATGGAAACTTTAATTAAAATAAATAATAAATAATTAAAGGGAGAAAGAGCTAACCTTTTAAATAATTTAAAATAAATAAACAAGAAACAGGCTAAAATTTTTTTTTTTAATAAATATTATATAAATATTGTTATCGTAGTTTTTGTATAGATTATTCTTTCCCAAGAAATTTTGGTTTAATTTCTTTATTTAAACTTTTTCAATGTGCCTTATTTCGTTTTCGAAATTGTAGTGTGACCGTAGTCTTCGGATTACTTAATCCTAATTTTCTTATTGTCTTATCTTATCACAAATTGACACAGCGGAATTGGAACATAAATGCGGAAATTCATATTTACATAATGCTGCTTTTACAAGATGTTAAAAAGGCAACACTATGCCATAGTAAGTTCTCAGTTAATGCTTACAACATAATATAATAGATAAATATATCATAACCTTAGGTAATTTATATATTCTTTTATTATTAATAAAGTGAGTTTAAAATTAAATCCAAAAACGTACATATCATTGCATGTTTGTACAGCTTTCTTAATAGTTTGTTAATATTTACAGAGAACTCAGAAACTTATTGGATTAAAAAGGTTTCAAGTTTACAGACTCTCTTGGCTCTAGAACTTCTTTAAATTGTTTTCTCTTCTCTCATAATATTTCTTCCAGTGCAGTCAATGGACCCTAGGAGATGGAAATAATGACAGTTGGACTGCGACAAAAGTGCTCCGATCACCGCCTCCGTCTCCGGCTCCGGCTCTTCTTTTCTAGCCAGTCAGTGGAGCGCGAAGGAGACCCCAGCAGAACCCAGCAGATCTCTGGCATATGGACTCGGGTTAGGGCCTGGCCACATCAGTATCAAATGGTGGCGCTGGCCAAAAAGAGAGATGGAGAGAGGAGAGAGTGCGAGTGCGAGTGTGTGGAACGCATATTAGGCCATTAAATGCAGGCCGATAAGAGAGTTCAGCGGAACTGAAGCGAGCAATTTCAGGCTTAGTTTAGCTTTTGCCATATTACTAAAAAATATGTATGATGTATGTGAGTACTATTGCGGTCGAAATTAAAGCAGGGAAATATTTTATAATAATTTGTTTGACACAAACAAGTTGAGAAGGAAAAAGTAGTGCATTTCAAGCATTTTAAAAATATAACAAATATAAAAACAACAAAGAAAGCAGCGCGTAAAATATTAAAAATATTTTTTTATTTAATGCAAGGTAACTTTTATCTGTTCAGAATTTAAAGATAAATTTCAAAATAATACCAAATATATAAAAAATATAACAAATATAAAAACAACAAAGAAAGCAGCGCGTAAAATATTAAAAATAATTTGTTATTTATTGCAAGGTAACTTTTATCTGTTCAGAATTTAAAGATAAAAATATAAAAAATATAACAAATATAAAAACAAGAAAGAAAGCAACCCCTAAAATATTAAAAATAATATATTATTTAATGCAAGGGATGGGTAACTTTTATCTGTTACCATTTCATAAATTATATGTTCAGAATTTAAAGATAAATTTTAAAATAAAACCAAATATATAAAAAATATGACAAATATAAAAACAAGATGGAAAGCAACCCGTAAAATATTACAAATAATTTATTATTTAATGCAAGGTAATTTGTATATGCTTAGAACATAAAGAGAAATTTTAAAATAAAACCAATTATATAGCAACTCCAACTTAATTTTATAAATGATTTATTAGCACTATTATCTTGACCGCCACTGTCCGTACAAGAGGTATTAAAATGCAGAGGGGGCCTGGAGACAACGTGTGTCCACTACGAGAGGCATCACGATCTGGCCCAACATGCAGACATGTGTCGATGGTGCGGATATACTCGTACTCGTACTCGTACTCGTACTCGTACTCAGACCCAGAGCCAGCCTCGAACTCGAACTCGTATCGCTATACAAACACAAGGCGTTTGGGTTCGGCGTGCTCAGCGCCAAAACATAATTTTCGCCAGGCGAATGGCGATCAGAGATCCAGATCCAAATCCCAGCCAGATCCCAGGTAGTGTTGCCCAAAAAAAATATGGGAAAATATTAATAAAATAAGGAAAGAGAGCATAAAGAAAATATGCATGTATAATATGTATATTGCACATATTTTCATTATAAATAAGTATATATATACTTTAATTCCAAACATATAATATATGAAATAATTAGTAATCACATTATTAATGATTAATCTATATTTTTCTGATAGTTTGACTTAATAATTGAATGCCAGAAAATACCTCTAAATATTTTAGAGACAAAAAACCTCCAATGACATCACTGATCCTGGTTAGGCCATGCCAAAAAGCCAAACCAGATCCCGAAGGAGGACGGCTCTCGCCTAGCCCCGAACGGGCCAAGCGATTTTATTGATTAATGAACCATAATTAGAGACATTTACAATGAGCCACAATAATTCTTCATTACCAAAAGCCACACGCTTCGGCTTTGGCTTCGGCTTCGACTGGGCCACGCTCCGGCACAGTGGGCATCCGCTAAGGCGTTTCGCCTGGGGCCCAGTCATCAGCCGTCCGTCCATGGATCGAGCCACTACTGTGCACGCCTTGCCACGCAGAGTTGCAGGTTACAGTTGGCACTGAGAGAAAATTATTTAAAAAATATATCAAGGAAATAAGAAATTATTAAACATTATTCTTTTATTTTATATCTCGCAAAAAAGTCTCTATAACATTATAAATCTTTGTTAGTGCTGTTAATTTTATTCATTTATTTCTTTCAGTATATTCCACCTCCCACTAAACCTGCCCCTCCTGCCCATTGCCCATCTGCATCCGTGGAGCGATCGTGGCTCACGCGCACAACTCATTCAATTTCGGCGCAGACACGACTCCAGCTCCAGCGGAGCTCCTCCGATCCAGGAGGATCTCAGCTCCACTTCAATGAATGAATTTGGCGTATTCCCATTCTGCGTGTGTAAGCTCTCAAGGGGAACCCCTCTGCAGCGGAGGGAAATCGGTCTTGGAACGTGTCAATCGGACACGAAACAAACTCGGACACACATGGACTCCATTTTTCCTTCACTTCCGTCTACGAGTTCATAAATCCTCCTTTTCCACTTCACCTGGGAAATCATTTTCCCAGCCAGTTGGTCAGCGGTGGGATCGGTAATTGAATCACCCGACTTCGACTGGGTCTCCGACTCCTACTCCTACTCCTACTCCAACTCCGACTCCTCGCAGGTGATTAATCGATAAATGTAGGCGATTTAAAACGACAAATGTGCGAAAGATACGAATGATGGCCATAAATCGCCGCAAATGGCCAGCGATTAGGTTATCAAATATCGGTAAGTAGGCTAAATCCATCATTTGTGGCCATATAATTATTGCCAGCTAATGTTTTGGCCTCACTAACTTACTTGCTAATTAATAGAATTTAGAGATTTGCCAAGGGGAATTACTCTTTACATTTTTAATAAGCTTTTTGGCACAATAAAAGGGGATTTTATTGATTTTCTAACTGGATTTTAATATAAATTATTTATTTATTTATTTTAGCTAGAATTAGGCTCTCCTTCTTTAAATAATATTGTTTTGGCATCACTAACTAACTTGCTTATTAATAGAATTTAGAGATTTGCCAAGGGGAATTACTCTTTGAATTTTAATTTTTGTCAAAAACAATGCAATTCCGACACTCAGACCTCTAGGCTACTCGCCTTATTGTTCAATTTAAATAAACTTTTTGGTTCAATAAAAGGGTATTTGATTTAATTTTTAACTAGATTTTAATATAAATTATTTATTTATTTATTTTAGCCAAAAAAGGCTCTGAATTTTTATATAATTAAAAATATTAACTAACTTATAATGAGGAATGAGAGATACTTAGTTTAATGAATCGAATTCCTAACTAGCTTTTATTACAAATTATTTATTTATTTATTTTAGCTAGGAAAAGGCTCTTAATTCTTATATAATTATAAATATTAACTTACTTATAATGAGGAATAAGAGATACTTAATTTAATTAATCGAATTATGTTGCATGCATAATTTAGATGGAAGGTTGCCTTATCAAGGGAAATCTACCAGTTCTGGACCTGGTCTCTCCCTCCACTCCACTCCACTCCAGGATCGCACTCACGCCCATTGGCTTTTCAATTATTTATATGCGATTTGGCTTTTGTGTAGGCCGGCGATCGATTAACGATAACTCAGCCGGGCAGCATCATCAGCTCAGCGCCGAGATGGCCACTCGATAACCGCTGGAAAAAAAGGCAAGCGGAGGAAAAACTGCAACTGGAAAACTGCAAAGCCTCAAATGAGTTTTCCCCCGACCAAGGAGGCCAATTTACTATGCATATTTATTTGGGAAAATAAGTAATCAATGGAGCGGCGGCAACTGGGAATGGAAATGGAGATGGAGATGGCAGGAAACCAAACACGACACCCTTTCCTAAATAAATAAAAGCTGATTTATGTAATTTCACAAATTGCCGAGGTTTCGGCTTCGGCTTCGGGTTTGGGCTTCTGGATTGGCTCTGGCTCCCATGATCCATGCTCCATGCTCCATGATCCATGATCCAGTTGCAGTACCAAATCGATGGCAATTATTGCTGACCAAAGGCTGGACCTGGACCAGAAAACCTGACCCCAGGCAAAGCCAACAGGAAGGGAGGCGAGTGGTGGAAAGGAGCCACCGCGGTGCGAAATTTAAATTTTTCGCTCGAAACGCTTCTGGCGACATTCTGGGCGAGAGCCACTTGCCTCGGCGGGGACGTGGGAACTCTGGGAGCCACCGACTCGCCAAACTCGCCAGAGTCCCTCCTGCAACTGCTGCACGCTGCTAAGAGCTGGCTGCACTCGAAAAATAAATGTATAAAATATATAAAAATATACTTATTGCTTTTTATTATTTCCTCTATTTTTTAAAACCCAAAAAGAGCTTTGATTAATTTTGTTTAGTAATTTCTTTGACTTGTCTTGCTTGTCTTTATTTTTTTTTTCCTCTTTAAAAATGTATCTAGATTTTTCTCAGTGCTCTACTGGCCGTGGGCTGCTAGGCTTGCCGCAGAGTTTGGCGCACGAATTGCGGGGCAATGAGACAATGCTTGGCCGGGCCGAGCCGGGCCGTCCGCCGCGGATCTTGGCCAAAAGCAAATCTGCTCAGAGCCGAGATGCTGCTGCTCCCACTTCTGTTCCCACTTTTCCACCAGCCAACAGCCAAGAGCCAACAGCTAACAGCTCCTACTGCCTGCTGCCTAGCTGCCGAGTGCTGCCCACTCCCAGTCTTGGCCACGGTCTTGGGCCATGGTCTTAGCCACATTCGAAGCCGAAGCTGAAGCTCAAGTCGAAGCTGAGCTGAGTGCAGGTAACGCTGTTGGGCAGCCAACAATGGCGCTGTGCTGTGCTGTGCTGTGCTGTGCTGTGTGGATCGATTAAATTGGTCGCTAAAGGTCGAAATTAAATCACGAAATAATTGTTACACCAAATAAGTTCTTCTATGTCTTCTTCGGAGGCTTTCCTGGCTTCTTAGCCATCGTGCTGGCTGGCCCCTTGATCTATCTCGGGGGCCCTGATGACCGTTTCTGGCCAAATTCCCATCCCCCATCCACAGTTCCATCTCCATTCCCATTCCCATAGCCCACAGCCAGGTCTGGACCCGAAACCCCTTTTATGAGTGGGGAGGGAGGGTAGAGTGATGCTCAAGTTGCCGGACTCGGTACAATGCCCTTATCGAGTTGCAAGTTGCAAGTTGCTAACAGCTAACAGCTAACGGCTAACAGCAACAGCAGAAGCAGCAGCAGCAGCAGCAATATCTGCCCAAGGCAATTACCTCGTGTCACAATAAATTGTTTCGTTTTTCGCCCAATCGGACCCACCAAAACTCGGGCAGAGAAAGAAATTATAAGCTAGCAGGGATTATAAGGCGTGTAGCCTAGGGGTCTGAGTAAAAAAAAAAGGCAGGAATTAAGATTAACTTGAAGATAATTTAAATATCAAATATTCTTGCTTACTTTCTTCTCAAGTTAAGTATTTCAATTAATTTTCAAAGAGCAAAGGTAGCTAGTTATTTTTTTTTAAATTAATTAAGAGTTTTATTCCCAGTGCTGGCATTCAGTCGGTCACAAATCTTCCGCTTGTTCGACTCGCCGTGTAATATGTAAATTGAAAATGCTAAACGCCAGACACTCGACCTAAACAGCGGCTGCTGCACAGTCATAGATACAGATACGCGATACGTCGATACGGATACAGATACAGATGCAGATACAGATGCTGAGATACAGAGAGAAACAAGCAGAGGATCAGGGATCCCAGAGAGAAGCTTAAATTAGTTCAGCCTTGAACTCTGGGAACTCCATCTCTCAGCAATTTGTTAGTTAAATATTTAAACAATTATAAAGCTAAAATACACTATTAATTTAATATTTAAAATACCTTGAATCATAAATTACCCAAAAATATAAGCCCAAAAACTAAATCAATCAATCTTTAGACTTTGCTTGCTCGAATTCTCATCAATCGCTCTGCCGTCTACAGTCGGACCCCATTAAGTCCGACCATTCTCTTTGCCTTTCTCTTTGCGGCTAATTGAAACCGAAAAGAGCAGCCGAAAAAAAGCGAAATAATATTGAAAAAAAAACTCGAAAACCTTCCCCCCGTTGGAGCACCCACATTTTGCCTCCGGTTTTTCCGCGAGAAGGAAACCCATTGACAAACGATGGCTGGCAGTACAAATTGAGTTATTGTAATTGCCCGAAACGTTCGAAATCCATCTTGTCTCTCCAGGTTTCTCCGATTCTCTGATTCTCTCTCTCTCTCTCTGTGTCTCTGAGGTGGGTGAAAAGTGGGGGGGTTTTCCAGGGCCACGACTTCTTGAGTGGCATGTGAACGAACGTCTTGCGAAATGCGACCAGGACGTGAATGTGGATTTGTGGCACTACTGCGAGATGGAGATGCAGATGGAGATGGAGATGGATCCGAGAGCCAGGTTAGCGGCTGACTGATGCCCGGAGTCGCAACTGCAACTGCAACTGCAACTGCAACTGGAAGTGCAGCCGCGCCAATGACTGATTGCCAGCCGGTCGAGTGGAGGTCAGGTGATGGACGACTAAAAATCCAAATCCAAATCCAGTCCGCCATCCCATCCCAACCCCATCCTCAACCCCATCCTCATCCCCATCTCCACATGTTTCTAAACTACACACGATCATTAAAAGATTGTATTCATGTCGAGATATTTGGCGCAGTACATTTAAATATTGGTTTTCGGGCATTTTGGACATGCTGTCAGAGGTAGAAGGTTTCTTATATATTAATATTACTCATAAAAAATATATTTTAGGGATATTTAAGCACTTAATAGCTATGGTTTTCTTTAAATTTAATTTTGTATATATTTGCCTTTTACCTTTAACTAGTTGGGAATTATAGAGAAAAATTAGATGGCACTTTTTTTATATTAATAACAATAATAATAGTATATTTTGGTTATTAATTAATTAAAGAGTTATAGTTTTCTTTAAAATTAAATATATAATAAAGAATAATGCAAATAGTAGCCAGTTGGGAATTATAGATAAATATAAACTTAAACTGGGAAGTGCTTCCCAAGCAAAAATTTTTGTTGTTCCTTTTTTTTTTACTTGCAAAGAATATCTTTATCTTTTATCTTTATTATTATTTTATTTTATATATTACTTTAGTGCTACAAGTATTATAATATCCTTAATTTAATGCACTAGTCACTATAATTTATTTAATTTCTTTAGTAAGCTGTAACTTGCCAATTTTTAAATATATTTATATATGTTTTATTTTTTATCATAGATTTTATACAGATTATTCTTTATTTTTTTTGGTTTACTTTTTTGGTTTTCTTGAGACTCTTTTAGTGTGCTTTATTTCGTTTGCCACATTGTAGTGTGACCGTTGTCTTTGTTTTACTTAATCCTTATTTTCTTAATGTCTTATCTTGTCTCAAATTGAAACAGCGGAACTGGAACATAAATGCGGAAATTCATATTTACTTGATGCTACTTTTAAAAATGCTTACACATTATTATATTATTTTTATACTAAAACTAGACAAATATCCAGGGTATTCCTCAAGTCCTCACCCTCTTCCCGCGCTCACAATTCTCACTTGTTGCGATTGTCGGTTCGGTTGCATGTCGGCATCGCCTGTCATAAGCGGCAGGCTTTTTGGCTCTTTGGCTTTGGGCCGCGGCTTCGACTTCGGCTTCAAATCCCAGCTTCTCCTTCTTTGGATTTTTGCTCTTGGATTTGGCTGTGGCTTTGGCTTTAATGGAGCACCAGCTATGCGATTTGCAAGTACGGCCACATTAGCGCCACGAGTAACCACTAAGGGAGCCCCGAGGGCAGCAGAGGGTTAAGGGGAATCCCAACATGCAATACACGTACCGCTTGCCATGCCACATGGCCCCATAGCCCCATCCTATAGCGGGCACTCCAGCCAAGAGGCAACAAGGTTGTTTGTCCGACATGATGATGAGTGTTTTAGGCGGCTGGTGTCGGGCAGCCAAGCACTGAGAGAAATCTATATACTAAATAGAGGAACCTATGGGAAGTCAGGCTAGAAATATTATAAAGTACAAGCTCCTTTTTCCTAAGCTGAATTCCATATATTTTGAGAGCTAAATGTTAGCTTCTTTATCTTGAAATATATTTTAGCTAACAAATAATGAATATTTAATTTATATTTACATTTTTCTAGTATTTTTTCTTACAAATATTTCTCTCTGTGCTGGCGTGTTCATGACTGCCCAAGAGATGTAGCCGAACTTTCGGCCAAGATGCGAGTGCGAGTGCATGTAAATGAGCGTTGCATGCCCCGGAGTCGCCTCCGACTCCGTGTCTGAAGTTGCAACTGTCGAATGTGTTCGATGCAGCTGATGATCATCATCATGAGGCTGAGGCTGGCTTCGATAGTAGATGTGCGACGTTATTGTGCCAAGGTAAGAGATCGTTTCGTTGCCAAATTGTTTGGCGACTGCGAAAAATTCTTAAAATAGAAGGTACGAGGCAAGGATTTTTTTGTGCCAGTCACCGCCGAAAATTACAACAACTGCGGCCTCTCGCCGAAAAAATCATTCATTTCGCAAGATATATTGCACCTCAGACCTAACTCTGCACGAGCGAGCATCTGCATCTGCATCTCCCCCGCTCGGATTGGCGGCAAAAGGTGAAGAATCCTTTGGATTGTCAAAATATTGTAGCTCACGAGTTGCATGTGGATCTCTGTGCCTCAAGTGGAGCTGCATAAATACCAACTAAATGTCCAGCAATTGACACATTTGCATTTTTCTGCACACCAAAAGGTGTATCTTGTATCTGTATCTGGTATCTACCTGCAATTTGTCCGCTGTGTGTGAACTTGGGAATAAAGGAAATCTATCTCAGGCTGTGTCCAGGAAGCTTATGTATTTTTTTCATATTTTTCTTCATATTTTTCCTGCTCATGTTTTATGCCTTTTTCGGTGGCGAGAGATTTCGCACCAGCGCCCGCGGCGGCGGGCAGTTTTCCGCTTTTCATGCCTTTTCAAAGGCCTGCTTTTCAGTGGCTTTTCAGAGGCTTTTCAGAGACTTTTCAGAGGCGCAGCCCCAGTCGGGGCCAAGCCCGCAAAATGCTCATAATTCTCCAGTTCGAGTTGTCAACGGGAGCGGCTTCTGCACTCGTCGCATCGCATCTGCCATTGCCAGCCAATAAAAGCAATTGTGCCATTTGCTGTCCATGTCTCAGACGCTCCTCAGTCAGTCTGGCGAGTCTGGCGAGTGAGTCAGTCTGCCAGCCAGTGGTGGCCAGTAAATGCCATCATGAGCCGGACGCTCGACGAAGAGGCCCAAGAGTCATCGTCAGCATTTCCTACTGCATCACGTTTTCCTTGGCCAGCCACCAAAAAGATTTTGACTTTTGATTGCCGGCAGAAGCAGCAGCAGCCGCCGCAGCCAGGCAAATTTCAGTCAACCCCAAAAAGTCTGACCGAAACGAAGCTGTGAGCTGAGAAAAAACAGAAAAAAACACATAAAAAGAGTGAAAAATTACGAGGAGGCCAAGCAGGCAGAAAATTGAATACCCTTTTAAATGTATTTAAGCTTAAAATTATTTAATAATTAATCCAAGTCCCATAGAAGGCTCTAGAACATTTATAAATACTTTCAACACTTTTGCTCTTCAAAATTAAGAGGAAGCCTGGCAGGCAGAAAAATAAATATCCTCTTAAATATATTTAA
This sequence comes from Drosophila auraria, assembly GCA_008042615.1. NCBI lineage: Eukaryota > Metazoa > Arthropoda > Insecta > Diptera > Drosophilidae > Drosophila > Drosophila auraria. The sequence continues at coordinate 8,565 of VNJW01002380.1, read as the reverse complement.
CTTTAATGGTGTTACTTAAATAGGTTTAAAAGTATTAAATAATAAATCCAAGTCCCATAGAAGGCTCTAGAACATTTATAAATACTTTCAACACTTTTGCTCTTCAAAATTAATAGGAAGCCAAGCAGGCAGAAAATTAAATATTGTCTTTAATATATTTAAGCTTAAAATTATTTAATAATTAAATTGAAGTCCCAGAGAAGGCTCTAGAATATTTATAAATATTTTCAGCACTTTTACTCTTTAAAATTAAGAGGAAGCCAGGCAGGCAGAAAGATAAATATCCTCTTAAATATATTTAAGCTTTAATGGTATTACTTGAATAGGATTAAAAGTATTTAATAATTTATTCAAGTCTTAGAAAAGGCTCTAGAATACTAATAAATATTTTAGCACTTTTACTCTTTAAAATTAAAAGGAAGATAGGCAGGCAGAAAATTAAATATCCTCTTAAATATATTTCAGCCTTAATGGTATTACTTAAATAGTATTAAATAATTCATTCAAGTCTTAGAGAAGACCCTGGAATGTCTATAAATATTTTCTTTAAGATTAATAGGAAGCCAAGCAGGCAGAAAAATAAATATCCTCTAAAATACTTATATTTAAATAGGAAAAGTATTAAATAATTTATTCAAGTCTTAGAGAAGAGCCTAGAATATTTATAAATATTTTCTATACCCATACAAGCTGTTGAAATTACTTTTAAGCCTAAACCAACCATATACAAATTATTTATCCTGATATATATTATCCACAGAAGTAATACTCTTTAATCTAGGCAGTTTGAGAGCCCAACTTATTAAGAAAATTAATAAATATCTATTAACTAAACTTAAAAACTGAGAAAAGAATATTAAACATTCGAAATACCCCCAGCAAGGGCAGGCAAAAATAAAGAGAAACAGGTCTCTGGTCATAGAACGATTCCAATTTCAATTGCGATTCATGACCGCTGGTCATGCTTGCATGCTCCGCAGCTACTTGGTGCTTGTCCGAGGCCCCAAAAAGGGACACAACCTGGCCAGGTCCACGTCCAAGTCGGGTCCAGTCGGCCGGTCTATTTGGAACACCATAAAGTTCAAGCAATTTGAACTCTTTGCCAAGCCGGAGAGGCAGCGGCAGCGGCAGTAACAGGCAGCTAACTGGCGAGTCGTGAAATTCACAGCAGTCACATTATGTGTTCTTTGGGCCAAGAACAGGGGGCATCCTAGGGGGAAGGAGTCCCAGAAAGTGTTAGCACCGATACCAAGGGAGCGACTCGAGCAAACAGCAGCCTCAGCTGGCAGAAGAAACCCGCAGGGAAGGTGAAAGCATTACAGAAAATATTTAATAAATAAATAAAATATTAATAAATCCTCTAGGGTTTCCCCTGCCTGTGACATAATTGGAAATGCAAATCCTTCCCCCGGTTTACACATGTCGGAGATCTTTAAGAGATCGTGTCCGAGCCAAGTTAGCATGTAAATCGCGGCCCCGATCTTGCTGGAATCTCAATTAGTCTTCGGGCAGCCGGGGAAAGTCCATTAGCGAGCAGCCTCCGTCCCTGCTCCGCCCAGATCATAATCCCATCGAAACGATCTCACATATCCAATGGATTTTGCACACATTCGTTACAATTGCCCAACAGATGCCGCCGAAGGGAGCGGAAGATGTCCCCAGATCTTATCCAAATCCTATCCCGACATGTGTGTGAGTGTGTGGGATCGGTAAGGGAAACAGGATCACTTTGGCAAATAATCTCAGGGAACCCCAATTAAAATCAATCACATTTCCAGCTAGGGCCTTTAAGAAGATAATCATCCTGGCGATCATCAGAGCTGTGCCAGCACTGGTGATCATCAGGGCGTTCCTTTTATTCCTTGCCAGACCCAATCCCATCTCAGCTCATCGGTTTTTGGCATTACTTTTTTCCTACTTTTTATCGGCAGACAAAGAAAGGAGCGGCGGCGTGCGAAATGGTGAAATCTATGGAGCAGTTGGGGGTGAGGAAACCCTAGATCATTGTATAATATTTGTAAAAAAATAGAGAGAAGAATGGAGAGAAACCGCTAGGCCTGCGCCGCGTCTCAAGTATGTCCGTTCGATCCTTGCCGTTGTATCAGGATGTTGGTACCGCTATAAAAACGATCCGAGCGTCTTAAGTTTCCTTTTTTCCTTTTCTTTTTTGTTGTCCTCGCTCGCTATTCAGGTCCTCGAATTTGCCAATAAGGGATAGCCTCCTGCTCCTGCTCCTTTGCTTCTTTGGTGGATCCCACTCACTCTGGCCATTGTGTTCCTTCTCGGTTTTTTTATTAAGCCCAAAAACTAACTGTACTTTAAAGGGCAGCGGGGTCAGAGGCCCGAGCTGGTCATGGGAGAAAATTGAAGATAAAAAACGGCGGGATTCTCAAGGATCAAATAGGGGATATTGAGAGGGATAGCTGGGGATAGCTGAGGATTCCCGAGATCCTGAGGCAGGAACACTTGTAATTATTGTAAGAAAAGTAAGAGTAAGAAATATTAGCGTCTATTATTTATATTAAAGAATATAGAATGTATGCAAGTTTCCTAAAATACACTCCATAAATTCGTTTACATTAAATTTAAATTAGGCGTGTAGCCTAGAGGTCTGAGTTTTGGATTTGCGTTGTTTTTGACGAAAAAAAATATATAAATACATATATTAACCTTGGGAGTAGCTCATAAAATCCCATCCATCATCCTTCAAGCCCACAAATCCCATCTGGATGGACCAGCTTGACCTCTGCGTGGGAATTATTCTAATAGAGCACTTTCCCTGCTCATCTTGGACGGAGGAAACACCTTATAGCCACCTGATGAATAAATGATCCGATCCACAGGACGAACATGTGTGTTACAAATTCGGAATTCCCCTGGGCCTGGACCTGGGGGAACTGGGAATTGATTTCCGGTGGTTCCCACACTCTCCTTCGTTCCTTCCATCCTGCGGCGCATGCACGCCCGCATCACAAGTGCCAGAATCTGCAGGATACTCCTCCTGCCAGGCTGTTCCTTTCTCTATTGGGCACTGAAAAATAAGTCCTTAAAATATTATTAAAATTTCAAATGAACTTCAAGTTAATAAACATAAATTTGTGGACAAGAAATAAAGCCAAAATAATGCCTTAAAAAATTTTTATAATATGAAAACTGGGAATAATTATCATAATTAATACAAATGTTTATATATTTATATATACTTCCTCTAATTAACCTAATATTATTAGAAGTTTATAAATATAAATATTTTCTCCATAAACTCGTTTATATTAAATTTAAATAAGGAGGGTAGCTTAGAGGTCTACATTTATTAACCTTAGGAGCAGCGCATAGATATATAAATCCTTTCCCTTTTCTTCAAATTATTCTAACAAATCCTATTAAACCCTCTTAAAAAATATGTACAATATTTCTCCCTGTGCAGCCTGTATCTGGCTTTGATCTATTATTATATTTTCAGCGTGTTTACAAACACATCACGGCTACACACAGATCGCAGAACTCGATGGCAGCGCCAGGACGAGGCTGCCTACCTGAGGTTCTGCTCCGTTTTGTGTACGGTTTTTCTCTGTTTTCCTCTGCTTTTCTTTTCGGGCACATCTGGTACCGTTAAGCGGCACAGCCTGACCCCTGACCCGAAGAAATGGACCCAGCAGGTCATCGCAGGTCCACCGACTGCACTTGGCAGGCGATTCATTCTCGTTTTCATTCCCATTTCGTGTTCGTGTTCGTGTCGACTGCGGTCAGAACACTTCCTGCCGGGGCCAGGACCAGGCCAGGACATTGGCCCTAATCTGTATTTCACAGCGGCGAAAATTGCTTAGCTCACCGAGGTTCCCTTCTAATTATTGACGGCAAAATCAAAACGAAAACAAAAGATGAGAGAAGCCACAGGCACAGCGACCAAGTGTCCAACAATTGATCCTTTGGCGGATCTACACCTTAATTGCCTTAGCCTTAGCCGGGGAAAAATAGGAACCGAATAGGAAATGCAATTTACCGACAGGATCCGAAAAAAAAGGATCATTAACTAATGAAATGGACGGCGAGTCAATCGCTTTGGTCATTCCAAATCCAAAATCAATTGACCGGACAAAGGGGGAACAGTCGGCAGAAAATTCATTGAACGGAAAGGAGTTTATTTTTTGGCGGTACGAGAAAAGGATAATAGCGAAAGGGACTTAGATGGGTTCAGAAAAGTATTTTTTAATTATTTTAAGGGCTATCTATCATTGATGTGGATTTAAAACGTAGTAAGAAGTCAGGGAATTACATTTGTATTTGTAAAAAATTAATGTTTCAAAGCTGACTATCTAAACTTAAGGTTATATCTTAAGGTTACAAACTGTTTTAAATTTAATAGAATTTTTTTCATAGTCAAAAAGGTTAATTAAAAAATATTCATTAAGGAAAATGATAATTTCGAGAGGGCTAGTAAGAAATTCAGGACAAATTTGTAGCATTTTAATAGCTGATTAAATAAATTAAAGGTTGCAGACTGCTAAAAATTTAAAAGAATTTAGTTCCTTTGAAAAAAGATTAATTAAAAAATATTCATTAAGTAAAAACCACAAATTTGCATCGCTGGCCAGCATAAAGTATCCGAGACATCGGAAATAAATATGCATAAATATGCAGATGGGTTCAGAAAAGTATTTTTTATTTATTTCAAGGACTCTCTATCATTTGGCTTTAAAAAGTAGAAATTACAGATTCTTCTAGCAAGAAGTCAGGGATTTATATTTGGATTTGTAGCATTTTAATAGCTGATTAAATAAATTAAAGATTGCAAACAGTTTTAAAAGTAAAAGAATGTTGTTCCTTGTCAAAAAGGTTAATTTAAAAATATTCATTAAGAAAAAACAGCAAATTTCTATCGCTGGCCAGCATAAAGTAACCGAGAAATCGGGAATAAATATGCATAAATATGCAGATGGGTTCAGAAAAGTATTTTTTAATTATTTCAAGGACTCTCTATTATTTGGCTTTCAAAAGTGGAAATTACAGATTAATTTAGTAAGAAGTCTGGGTTATATATTTGGATTTGTAGCATTTTAATAGCTGATTAAATAAATTAAAGGTTTCAGATTTTAAATTTAATAGAATTTTTCCCATGTCAAAAAAGGTTAATTAAAAAATACTCATTAAGTAAAAAACAACAAATTTGCATCGCTGGCCAGCATAAAGTAACCGAGAAATCGGGAATAAATATGCAGGGATATGGAAATCAGACCTCGACCCTCTCTTGTTTTTTTATTATAATTTTTTTTTGTATGGAGTGTGTGACCTGTGAACCCGATCGCAGTGGGAATGGGGTGCGAAATTGGTTTCCGATGCCGGGATCCGGATGCGAATGCCTGAGATCAGATAGTAGTCGCGGGTCAGCCAATGGAGTTACCCTGAGGATGCGGTGACCCAACTGGCTAGAGCTACCCCTCTCGGGGTCCTGGACCAGTCCAGCACCCTTATGTCCCTGCCAGTATGCAAAGGACGCATGTAAATTAATAAATTATAGTCAACTAATGCGGCCCTCTCCCCGTAACCCCGTCACCCCGTAAAAAATAGATGCGACCTTTTGGGATGCGTTTTTATTTTTTTTTTATTTCCATTTCCCATTAGATCCGGTCTATCGGGGGTAAACTCTTTCGCGCAGCCCTTTTTTTGCCGTTTTGGCAGGACACTGCACCACTTGGGACGAGGATGCATATTAAAAAAAATTCAAATTTCAAATGGTGAGGGGAAGGAGGAAGTTATTCAATATTCGCGGGTACAGGAAGTGGATATGGATAGTGTGCAACTCTCTCTCCCTCTCTCGTGGGAATCGAAAGGCGTCCAAATAAATAAATCAAAGTGCGCAGTACAGCCACGCCATGGCCGCAGATACTGCATCATCGGGGCAGATGCGGCTCCAGATACAGATACAGATACAGATACAGATACAGAGTGCATCATTAGCGAGCGGATGCAGGCCTCGCTGCCCCACAAGAAAAGCCGAGCCACCCGAAGAATTCCCCAGATATCGCCGGAGGCTCCCAAATGGACACACATGTGTCACATGGCCGAGACTCCAAAGAGGGAGGGAGGATCGTACTCCGATCCCCATCTGCCGCATATCCTGTCCCTCTAGGAACCCTCTATTAATAGTAACCAGAGCCTAGGTCAATGTGTTCGGCGTTGCACAAAAATCTCAGGCCAAGAGGAGTTGTTAAAACTACAAATTTAATAATATTTGGGGAGATAGTTTAAGCTAGAAAAAGTATGGCCCTCTTTTTAAATTACTTAACTAATTATTATATTATAAAATTACAGAGTAAATCATATAAAATAGGACAAAACTTTCTTAAGAAAATTTAAGCAAATTCCATTTCCATTTCCCTAGAAACTGTCAAGCCTATCCCCTAATTTTTTTATGATTCTATGACGGCCTAAAATGCCAACATAATATTTACATAAAATTCCATAAGAGCTGCCTTCGTAAGCAAAAGTTATGATTGCATTATGTTATGTTACGGACTTACAGGGTTACATCAAGCCAGATTCACGGCTTTTATTTTCCTGTTGCGTCCCGTGAAAAACTGGGAAAACGTGGAAAAGAAAAACGGCCTGCAATGTACAGTAACACAAATCGAAGCGGACACTATAAATAGCCACCCTCCGCGACGAAGATGGAGACGACACCGACGGCTGTGGCGCATCAATATCCATCCATTGCTGCACTCGAAAAATTGAGTTAAATACAAAAAATAAACAAAAAGAAGGCCTGAATTGGAAACCTAAAAATTACTAAGAGTTTTCTTTGGTAAAATAAAATGTATTAATATTTGTTTAGTTTATGTAAATTATGTTTTAAAGCCTTAAAGGCTAAATCAGGGATAACTCAATAATTTCTTGTGACATTTTACCTAGTGATTTGAATACATTCCATTATCCATCCATTGCTGCACTTGAAAAATTGAGTTAAATACAAAAAATAAACCATAAAAAAGCCTGAATTGGAAACCTAAAAATTACTAAGAGTTTTCTTTGGTAAAATAAAATTTTAAAATATTTTGTTTAGTTCATTTAATTTATGTTTTCAAGGCTAAATCAGGGATAACTCCATAAATTCTAATGACATTTTCCCAATTGATTTGCATACTTTTTGCAGTGTCAAAAATATATATCCTTCATGAATTAATATATTGAATATTTAATATAATTTTAAGGATATTTCTGTATAGTTTAATATTTTTTAAATAATATTTATGTCTTTGTAAAAATATTTGTTTAGTTTATTTAAATTTTGTCTTAAAGTACTAATCAGGGATAACTCCATTAATTCTTATGAAACTTTCCCAATTGATTTGCATACTTTTTGCAGTGCCAAAAATATATATCCTTCATGAATTAATATATTTATTATTATTAATATTATTTTAGGCATATTTCTTTATAGTTTAATATTTTTTTAAGAATTTTTAGGGCAGTGTAAAATGGAGTTGAGGCTGGCGCTGCAAATGGATGGGACAAGCACTGAGATCCGAGGCCGCTGCGCAACATGGCAACTGTCGAGGAAGGGGGGGGGACCAGCAACTGGGGAGGAGGGGGGGGACTAAGAGGCAAGGGCGGTGAAAGGGGAAGGGGCGGAGGGGCAGGAGGCCTGCCTGCCGGACGGTTGGCTAAATGAAACACATTCGAAACGACATTAAGTAAACAGACTAGCAACCATGTCAATGTCAAACGCACTCGCCGCCGCTGCTTCAGTCGCTGCCTCAGTTGCAGCCTCAGTCGCTGTTGCTGCCACCGTCGACGTTGCAGTCGCAGTCTACGTTGCCGCCTCTGCCAGCGTCGCTGTCGGCGTTGGGCACATGTGCGTGGCCATGTAACGGGAAAAAGAAAGGCCGTGTGGACACCGCTCCTGCCCCGCCCACGCAGCCCCCTCTCGTAGGCAGAAGATACAGTGAAAACGCGATAAAAATTTTTTTTTTAGTATTTTTTAAGCAATAAAAATGCTCTAGAATTTAATTTAAAATATAAATAAATTTAAAATATTTTTTATATATTTAAAATATTTTTTTAAGCAATAAAAACGCTCAAGAATTCAAATTTAAATATAAATGAATTTAGGTACCAAGAAACATAAGTTGTTAAGGTTTTTTATTTAACTAAAAGCATGTTAAGTTGATTTTTTTTTTCGAATTTCCTTAAAGATAATTTTAGAGATTTATTTGGGGCTAATAAATAATCGAAAATATTTTTTTTTTAATATTTTTATACCCTTGCAGAGGGTATTATAATTTTGCCATGATATTTGCAACGCAGTGAAGGAGGCATCTCAGACCCCATAAAGTATATATATTCTTGATCAGCATCACCAGCCGAGTCGATCTAGCCATGTCCGTCTGTCTGTCTGTCCGTCTGTCTGTCCGTCTGTCTGTCCGTCTGTCTGTCTGTCTGTCTGTCTGTCGGTTTCTACGCGAACTAGTCTCTCAGTTTTTGAGCTATCGGGCTGAAATTTTCAGCATAGTCTTATTTCTTTAGCACGCAGTATATATGTCGGAACGGCCGAAATCGGACCACTAT
>VNJW01002379.1:0-54547 GCA_008042615.1 Drosophila auraria | reverse complement strand
ATTCGCGCCTTTGTCAACATAAGTACATACATGTAATCAAGTGCAGTAGCACTCACATATATACAAGTTTAGGCATACACAAAGTACTATGATCGCCCCTAGAATGTCCAAGATTACTCTAGCATAGATAACCCCAAGGTGGAATTATACATAAGGAAGCTGTAACTAGTACATAAGTGGAAACCGCTATAAAAAGGCGTGAGCGCCCAATAAAGAATCAGTTCCTAACGAAATGCTGATGTGTTTTGACTAGGGGCTCGGCGGTTAGCGGTATAAGTTGCCAGTTGAAGTGAGCGGTATTAGCTGCTCCTTTAAACAAGCGATGTAAGCTGCTAACAATGGTATATTTGCCAAGCAACCCACTTAACAAGTAGCCTTTTGCGTGGGGGCCAGAGTTGACTATGCAGTCATCATCGTCATCATCCAACCTCGCCACTAAGCCCACTCATCACCACCCACAGCTCAGCCAACCCCCTGGGAAGGCCTCCTCCCGCTTTCGCTGTTGCACATTTTTAGCCAGCCTGCAGCCATGTAAAAGCTTTGAATATTTATGCAACAGCAGCAACCAGACGAACGATCCAGGCCCCATCGGCGGGAGGGGTCCTTGCAACAGTTGCTCTTCACTTGTAGCTCTGACACATTTTCAAAAAAGTAGGGTCATCATCGGGCTGGCTGACATTTGCTTAAAACTTGCCACGTTCAAGAGCTGCGCGCCGCTGAAAGTGCTGGCTGGCTGGCTGGGTGGTTGGTTGATTCAAGAAAAGTTTGCTGCTTTTTTACGCCAACACGCGTAAGTGCCCTAATTTTTTTTATGTGGGTGGCAGTGTGTCCTGTTTCACAGCTCCCGCTATCCTGTCCCCTTTTTAGCTTGTGGCCCTTTGTCTGTGACTTTGTGCCAGTTTTGAATACCCTAGAAATTAGAGCGGGGGAGTTGGTATTAGATCAGGAAAAGTAATTTTACTTAAGAATATTATAATTAATAAACTTGTTTCTAAACTCAAATTATATTACCTAATTTTTTTAAAGAAGTTAAAGCTGTAATTATAAGAAAATAGATTTCATATTTCAGAAGTTTCTATGCTTAGATTGATGTGGCGCGTATTATCTTAAGATTTTTAGCATCAATATTAAACGATACAATGTTTTCTAAGTTCTACCAGCCAAAGGAGAGTATATCAGTTTTAATAGAAATTTTCTTTTACATTTTCTGCTCTTTTTGAGCTGCGGATTGCCGTGGCGCGTTGATATTGTTCGATTGTTCAGAGGCGGCGTCACCGGCGCTCCTTTCTCTGCAGGTCCTTTGCCGGTTCCGTCGGCCGCGTTGGTTGCCCGGTGCGGTGATCTTTTTAATGAGTTGCGTTTTGTGGCATGGCGAAAGTTCTTCTCGGCGCCTTTTGCCGTGAAATGAGGTCGCACAAATAATAAAAAAAAAAACGCAGAAAAAAAAGCAGAAATGGTATGGAAAAAAGCGAGAGAAAAGCTTTTGTGTTCCCTCAGAGTTTTCCATTGCCACATTTTACGCCAGGCTGTACTTGAAGAGAGAGCGAGAGCGCTCATCGCGAATTCGAATTCTGGGGGATTGGCCTTGGTAACTTAAGTGGATTCGCTTGTTAGGCGCTTGCCGGCTTGTTGGATTTTTTTTGGTGAAGTGCCAGTAACCAACTGGGTTGGTTAAGGCTTTCCTAGATGGCCAGAATATAATGGACTAAATTGGCATAAATTCCGCTAGCGCCAGATATTTACTAAATGCAAAGTGAAGATGATGAAAATTGGCATTAAATTGGGGAAGTTGAAGAAATTGTATATCTGTAATGGGGTTGGGTATAGAGGAGAATGACAATGTTAGTTAATCCGTTTATAAATTAACTTTATTTGAATGTATTTTTGGAATTTTTTGTGTAGGTATTCATTTTTCTTTAACTTACATTTAAGTGTACTTCGGATATTTATGTAATATTAGAATTCTTTCATTTAATTTGCATTTCTCTCTTTCTCCTCTTTACTTAAAAACCTCAAATATCCCTCTAGTTTAAAACTCATGCAAACTAGTTCTTTTGGGACCTCAATTAGTTCCAACTCACTGGACAATCATTTTAGATATACCCAGACCCAAAGAACATATTGCTTCTGGGATTGTTCCAGTCAATCTTCTCTGTGGCTGCATAAAGCAAACAACAATTTTCCCAGCTTTTCCGTATCTCTATAGTATTTACGAGACTTTTCGGTTGCAAAGGCAAGAAAAATGCTCGCCAGCCATGGCCCTATGACCCCAAGCATCGACCGTTGGTCCATGTCGCATAACTCCCCGTTTAATTATGAGTTGGTTTTTGAGTTCATTATGGAGGAGGAGCTAAAACCCTGGAATAACCCCCTACCCCCCTGTTGGCCCCATCGTTGTCATCTTTTGTTTGGGGTTTGTTCGAGCTCATGAACATTTTTGCACGTGAATGCAACAAGAACGCATAAAGTGCACGCCAAAAGCTGCACAATTTACATTTCTTACATTTGCAGTTGGTGCCGCACTCAGTGCCCCATCACCTCCACCTACCCGCATTTTCCAGGCCCTGCCGCCCTTAGGTTTTCCTCACGCCCAATTCCCATTTCAGTTGCTGGGCTGTCAACGCGGTTTTTACGCTGCTGTCACAATACACACACAAAAAGACAAACAGATAAAAGGAACAAAAAGTTGTGAGTATAGTAAGATAACGAACTTTAATATACCCTTTCAAGGATTTAATATAAAAGGTGTGCTTAAAAAGAACAAAGAATACCTAAAGGTAATTAAAGAAAGATAACCTTTGTATGTTTTCTTAAAGAAACGCTTTTTGCAGTTACGCTATTAAATTTCTCTTTTATTATAAATACTTTTCAAACCATTTTCCTATAAAGATGTTTTCAATTTAAAAAAAAATCGAAGTATCTAAAATACATCAACAATAATTTCTCAATCCTCAATTGAAACAAGTGCCTCTAGGCACCAAAACTATCAATTTTAAATCCCCACAAATTCCACAAAAAACCTGAACCAGAAAAACCTGCCTACTGCCGCTTACGACTTCCTTGGAAAATCACAATTCCCTTCACAAGAGTACCAAACAGGACTCGCTCGGCGTGAGAGCGAGGAGGACAGCCTGAAAAGTTACTCAACGATGTGACGTGACGTCAGAGGTGGAATGACGTACACTTGAGGGATTTGTGCGAAACAATGTTTTTAAACCAAATTAAAATACGCAACGAGCACTTTACCCGTCATTGCTTGCATTTGTTTGCCGTCTTCAGCTGTCCTTCCGCGTGATTCTTCCACTTTCCGCTTGCCCGCCCCGCATTCCATAACCGAAAGCCAACTTTTCTGCGTGTGTCCTGCGCGACTTTTGAAGGACTCGCGCCTTATCCACGCCCGACTTCAGCCTGTCAGAGGTTTGCCAGAGCACACCGTAATGCCCTCTCCTTGCCGAGCTTTAAGTTTTATTAATTTAATTAAACTACTTACAAAGTTGTATCCCCAGCCATCCACGGCTGTCCAGCTCCTGTTCCTCACCCACAGCCCTCCGACAGGCGAACAAAAACGTGGAGATGTTCATGCAAATATATATATGTAGTTGCTGGTACAGTTACCTGCACAGGGGGAAAAAATTACAATGAAAGCTAGCCTCAGGATTAATACTAAAGAGCCTAGAGGTATGCTATGAAATAAAATTTGAAAAGTTGTTTGGATATTTATTTAATATCTTTCTCAAGTACTTAAAACTAAAATCACAAGCTGATCTATTGCAAAAGGAGGTTTTCAAAATAAAATATTGCTGTATTAATGGAAATTTTGTGTAATATTTTCTTGCAGTGTGGTAGTTGCTATTCTGCAGCAGTAGCCTCTAAGCCCAGAGCTGAGAGCTCGGATGAGCTGAACTCAACTGAGCCTCGCCATGCGCTGTTTAGCACCTAACTTGCCTTGGCCGGAGAGCAACAACACTTTGTTGTGGTTGCCATTTGCCAAAGGAGTGGGTATATTAAAGGGTTCAGGTATAAAATAAAAATAAAAACAAATTCCTGATATTCTAAAATAATTTTAGATATTTTTTAATTTGAATAATTTGAATATTTTGCTATGTGAATAAAAATCAGCAAATGTTTACATTAAAATATGAAGGATTAATGAGTTATTCTAGGTCTCTTAGAAAGTTTGAAATAATCTTTACGTAAAACATATTTCAAAGAGTAATCCTAAGATTTTCTTTGAATCTCAAATATAAATGTTTTAATCTCCCCACGCTTTATGGCATTCATATTCCTTTGGCTTGTTGTCGACCTTCTTTACTGCATGTATTTTACCTTACCTTACCTGCGTACATTTGATTATTTAGCATTTAGCTGCCCCCTCCCGCCGCATCACCTGCTTTTGCATATATTTTCCATTTCTGTAAGAGTGAGCCAAACATGATTTCAGCTTTCAGTTCTCGCTTGCCAGTACTTACGCTCGAATAAATTTTAATAGACATTCGCAGTCATAGTTGGGCGACTCTCTTCTTATACCTCAACCCATTTCTAGCTCCTTTAAGTACCCTGTACCCTATGGAGAGCATGGGGTGTACTCATTTGATACAAAAATATATTTCTTAAGCCCTTTCACTATCAATTTCCATTTCAACGTTAATATAATATATCAACAGAAACCTTTCAATAAATGAGTTAATAAGAAATATATCTCTAGCTATCATACAATAATTTGAAAAGATATTTTTGTATCTAAGAAATTTCTTAAATTATCATTAATCTAATTAAAGATTGCATTCCTTGCTGAAATAAATATAAGATCATAACCAAAATGGGTACATCCTGGGTATATTAAACTCCGGTTAGCCTTCCATTAAAGCCTTCCTCCTTGTTTTGTTTCTGTGTGTGCGGTGGCTTGTATGCTCGGACTTGGACCGTGTGTATTTGCATATAAATTATACGTAGCCGTTGACTTTGTGGCCTCCACCGGAATGCCTCAAGCAACTGGCTGAGCCGGGGACTGGGACTGGGATTGCGACTGGGACCAAGACCGAGTGCAGAGAAACGGAGCGTCTGTCTGGCATTTGTGGCCCCTTGTGGGACGTCTGGTCCGTCTGTCTGCGGGCATATGCTGTTTGTCCATTCCATATCCTTTGCCCATGTTATGTAAATTATTTCAATAGGCCGTAATATGTGCCGAAAAATTATTTAGCCAAACCCACAGCCAAAGCCAAAGCGAGTGAATGTGCAGAAAGAACAACACGCATTAATTATTTAACAAACATAGAAAAAGCAAAGCGCCGGGGGAGAAGGGAAAATTATAATAAATCTGAAAGTAGGAGTCATCGATGCCATGACCAGACGTCAACGGCAGAGGGAAAAACCCAGTGGAGCGTTTTCCAAGCCGACAGAAATCGCAGACGACCAGCCACGGGCGGTCCGAGCTGGACATTTTAATGATACAAGTTGGAAAAATATTATTTTACGGCGAATAACTGCCGGAGAAGATTTAACACCCTATAAAATGTACGAAAAATAATTTAAAGACGCTCGAGGTCACAGAAGTTAAATTATGTTATATTTATTCTAACTCTCTTAGTTTTTTGTGATTAATTACAAGTTTTTATTATTAAAAAAAAAATGCATTTATATTTTGCTTAGATATTTAATTTAAAATAAACCTGCAAGTATTGGTTTATCTTCGGTTATTTCCTTTCCAGAAAACAAATACTTTTAATATTTAATGCAATATCTTAAAGCAACATGCCACAAGTTGTGATACCTACAACAAAATTATAGTCCAAGATGTATATGTAAATTCTTAATTATTCTCAGAAAACCATTAGTGGAAATGTTATTCCAATTAGGCTAACCGAAGCCTAGAATATGGCTTTGGGACTTGTTTGTTAATTAACCAATGTGAAAGCAACCAGCCAACCTTTCCAATAGACGCTTAAGAATAGATTGCCGGAAGGATTTCTCTGGGATTTCCCGCCTTGACAACAATTCCCTGAATTTCATTTCAATTCCAAGACCATAACCCACAAAATGGCCGAAAAGCAGAAGAAGAGCATCAGAAAGTGGACACTTCCGGTGACATTGAATTAAGAGGATTGAGAGGCGGTCTGGCTGGACAGAAAAAGGGGTTTTACACTAATAAACTAGCAGGAAAACATGCTTAAAGTGTTTTATGATTGCCCACCCATGCGAGAGGTCGAGATGTCGCGGCGTTGGCATTTTTAGTCCTTTGGATCCTGCCCTTTTTCCCAGAGCCCGCACTCTTCTGGCCGAGAATGTCCTGCTGCTAACCGCAAAAAGCAATCTACACGTGTTTTCAAAATTAATTGTTATGATGGCTTTTGTTGACGCCGTTTCTTTTTTTTTACCCGCCCATTCGCTAGTGGTGAGTGTGGTACATAGAAAGAAATATATCACATAATGTAGAATGTATTTTGAAACTCTTAAAGAAAATAGTTTTTAAACAAGAAAATCGAGTGAAGAGTTACCCTTAAGTAAGACCTTTAATTACCAACTAAAACAACAATTTACTCGTCTTCTTTCTTTATTTTTTTTCTCCCAGTGCTTGTGCTTTTGTTTGTGTGTTTGGAAGGGACAGGGACCCGGCTACCGTTTGAATATTTGATGAGGGCGTTACGAAAGCACAAACACCGGCAATTTTATTTAGCTGTTGTTGTCGCGGTGGCCGTTGTTGTTGTTCCCACTGCTGCTGTTGCTCTTGCAGCTGTTTTTTTAACGCCTAAAATTATGCAGCATTAAACAAAAACCGCCGTCGAAAGATGGCGTGTGAAAGGGACAGCAGGGTGGAGCCGGGCAGGAGGAGAGGCACGAGGGTCGCAGGCAGTGAACCCCGGCGACATTTGTGCTCGCCATTTTTCACCTTATTAAAAGCTGCGCTGACCGCAAAAACCGTGGCCAGCCTGTTTGACAATTGTAAACAATTTGCTGAATAGAGAACCGCGAATATGGGCGGCTGTCGAGGGGTGTGAAAGGGGGGCGTGGCACATGCACATTTTATAGCCAGCGAAAGAAGCAGTTAGGCCAAAAACCGCAGGCGCGATTTAGGATATGTATAAATTTTCTGTAATTAAGTTTTACTTCATTTGGGACGCGGTTCAGAGTCCCCGCGATATGGTGGAAATTTGTGAATAAAAATTGTTTGGAAAAATATTAATTTATTTAGATATTGGGGCAGAATTGTGGCACAAAATTGGTTTCAAAAATATTCAATTATAATGTTAACAAGGGAAATATGGATAGGGTTAGCTCAATTGTAACATTTCTTAATATTTAATTGCATCATTCTGGGTTTAAAAATACTTTAATAATTATAATAATAAGTTTCAGATATTAAAAAATTTGTTTAACAATTATTTACCCTTAACGAATTACTAAAAACCCTTCTGTCTGCATCTCATGTTGTCTGGAATGAATCTCAACAGGTTTCGAAACCGATTTGCTAACCCATTTCAAGTGGAGTTTTCAACAATGTCCCCTATAGTGCTAAACTACGGTTTGCAGGCTCGTTTTAATTTCGAATGGCGGTTCGGCTCGAAAACCGCATTTCATGGCCAGCGAGGGATGGTTCGTTGGATGTTGATTTTTGGCCGTTGCCTCAAAAAACCCCGCCCATGGGCTGACCGCCTACGGAACGCCGTCAAACGCTTGGCTGCTTCTCAACTTTGATTTTTCGGCGGCTGTGGAAATTTTTAAATTGGTTGCTCTACCCCCCTTTGATTCCTCCTCTCTTATGCGGTCAATGCCGTTTAGACGTTCGGTCAGCCAACTGAGTTAGAATTTCCAGGAGGGTTGGGGCTGCGGACATGCGGTTTGTTTGGTTTTTGTGGGATGGCAGCTGTTGATTTTTCGGGGCCAATGCGTTATAATTTTCTACAGTATATTTTTGCTTGGCAGCAGGGGAACTGCTGTATGGTTCACGGTTCGCAGGACTTAAATTTAAAATGTGTTTGTGTGTCTACACACATGCCGGTGGTTGTGCCCAATAAAAGAGGGGCCACCGAACTGGCCAGCAATCAGGGGAAAATACCAATAAATTAACAATAGCCCCATGGCCCCGTGTAGCGGCGTCATCGTCCTCCCTGTGTCGCCTGCATTTATTGGCTCGTAAATTAGCATGCAAGTCAAATAAATTAATTCTTTTTTGCAATATTTGCATAAACAATTTTGCATAATATGTGCAATAGTCGAGAGCGGCAGCAAAACAGGCAAAATGTTCATGAGGGTAAATGCAATATAGGCGAGGGTCAGTCGATGAATATTTATATTTCTTAGCGATACTTTGTAGATCCTGTCTTAGAGTAAAGTCATTGAAGAGTTTCTGTACTGATTTTGAATAAAAAGTAGATACTTTAAATTGTTTTTTAGTATATATAGATAAAAAACTTTTTTCAATTAATATTATTATATTTATAACTGGCAAATAATTTATTTTTTACTCTAAATATATTAATATGGACGTTGATGATGCACTACGGTCAGTACAATCAAATGGCCCTTTGAAACAAAGCCCGGGCTTGTTAGAGGCTTGTTAATACTCTTTATTTTCATATATTTTTTTACACTTAGTTACTTACCTTTAATTATCCTTTTTAGTAATCCTTGTTAACTTTTTAATCACACCATACTGTTAGTGTATTACAAGCTTCCTGCATGTTTACCTTGCCGTTTGCCTAGATGCATGACTAGACATTCTGCCGCCGCCTCCTAAAGGACGATATCGGTTCAAAGAGTACCGGCAGATAGATAGTGCTATATGGCCTATGCATAAACAACGGCAAGGGCAGCAACAAAGGCCCCAACCACATGACTGGACGATTGACCAAGGGCTATGCGAAGTCCCTGGCCTCGATGCCCACCCCGCCCTGGAGCCACCATGCCCCTGAATAGGGCTCCGGCCGTGTCTGGCTTTTGCATTTGGCATATTTTAATATGTAAATGTAATTTCTCCAATGAGCTGACTTCATGTCCAGGACTCAGTCGCTGTCCGTAGTCCGTAGTCTGTAGTAGTCCGTCTGCCGGAGCCGTCCCACCAATGTCTGCGGCTAATCAAAGACAAAAAGACGCATCACCGATGCACAGGGGAAAGATGCTGATGACACAGTGGTCTGCCGCATGCTGGAAGACTCCTATTGTTAGTAACAATTTCAATTCAGGTGAAAAAAATAAGAAATAAGAAAAAACAAGCACGGAAGCTTACTTTGGAAAAACGAAGTTTACATACCCTTGCAGTTTGTTATTTTAGAAAAGGCATAGCTAAGCCAAAATTGCATATTTTTCAGCTAATCTTAGCTCTTTAGTCCTAGTATTAATAATATATAAATAATAATATAGAATTAGGCTACAAAGCTAAATATTTAAATAATTAAATTTCTTTATAGGGTAATGTCTTTCAAAAAACTACTGTAAGTATATATATATATGTACTTAAAGAAGCACAAAGAGAATCCTGGAATGAGAGGCATGTGCAACAATTAATATTGTGCCCTCTTGCCGCCCGTCGGAAAATCGGGGAGTCGTCAGAGTCATCAGCAGCGTCAACACATCGCGTCGCGCAACCACATTACGCATACGCCGCGTATGTCGCGCGCGGTCGTCGTTTAATAAAAAATGCAAAGGCTAATGTATGCACCGCAAATTGATGTGAGCCAAATGTGCGCATAAACGACGCTAGATGGCGCACTTTACGCGTGCAAATTGACGGAGCCTGCCAAAGAGCGACAGAGAGGGGAGTTGGCGTTATAAAGAGTGAGAGCTACAAAAGCGAGACAACGACAAACAAACAAAAACACAGACGCACACGCGAGCGGATTAAATTTACAGCAATTTCACTTCAGTGTTGTGTTGACGGAAATAGACGTCAGGCCTTGTTTTTCCAGACATTCACATAATCTTGTTTATACGATAAATATACTTAAATATAAATAAATCCTTTTAGAGAGTTAAATAGATATTAATATTGCTTTATTATGTAATATTTTAGATCTTAAAATATATGCAGGAATTTAGTTTATGTTTTATAATTTAAAATCTGGATTAGGCAATGATGTACATTTCAAAATAATTGTTCCCTATTATATTTATTATTTATATTATTATTTATATGCATAAATAATATTATATTGCTAATATTATATTATTCTTAAGGCTATAATTATATATGTATATTTTAAAAACTTTGAAGTGAAAATAAATCAGGTGTTGGAATATAATTATAAATATTTAACAACCTTTTAGAATTTATATTTAAATGTAATCACAACATTTCATTACAAAAATTCAGTAATTTAATATTATTTATTTAATTTTGTACATCATCAAACTTTTTACCCAATTTTTTACTTTAACTTAAATCCCCAATAAATTCCTGAAATTTGCTCGCCTTTTACAAAGCACAACAGATATGAAGCCCTTAAATATATTCGATCCCCATAGCATGCCGTTGAAATTTTCGCACTTTCTTTATCTCCAGCGTTGCCTTTAACTGCACTGTGAGCTTTTTGTTTAGTGATTTGTTTACCCCAACCAGAACAACAAGAAAAAAAGAAAGACAAAAAAAAAAAAATTGAAACCGAAATACGATGCCAAAGGCTGCGACCCCCGCCCCCTCGTAAACAGCCGCAGCAGCGCCCCCTTTGCCCACATCAAAGCGGAATCTCTGGGAGGCTTTATATAAAAGCTGTGCGGCAGACAGGCCATCAATACAAAATGGCATAGAGTTGAGTGGGCGTTAACAATATGCCACACCCCCTGCCCTGAAATCTCTACCGCCCCTAGGGTGCAGGGGCAGGGGCAAAAAAAGGGGGCTCGGAGGGGCATTCATTGTTGGCTGCCTTATAAATGCTGCGTATGTTTTGGTTTTTTGGCTCAACGACTCAACTCGTTTGCAATTTCTCTGCTGTCGCTCTATCAACCGACGTCCCTTCAGTTTTACACTGTCCGAAAATATCACAGTAAAGAAGGCATTTTCGACTCCCTTGATCGATCTAGCCATTTCCGTCTGTCAGTCTGTCTATCCGTCTGTCGGTTTCTACGCGAACTAGTCTCTCAGTTTTTAAGCTTCCGATAGCTGTTATAAAAATTTACAAACTTCAATATTTTTCCAATTTTACGAAATCGATTTTAAATAATACAATTGCAGACTGGAAAGGTATACAAACATCGGCTTAATGAAGTTAGATTTCTTTTCTTGTTTGTCCAAAAAAGTTATCATAGTTTTCAAAATATTTTCGTAATCCAAAAATCTGTAATTTGAGATTTTCTTGGGATCCTCTTATAGCAAAAAAAAAAAGATTTCTAGCGAAAAGCCGTGTATCTTCCGATTCGCCATTAAAATCCTTATTTCTTACAAACAACATTTTTAAAAAAGTCAGAAAATATAAGTATAAAAGACAGCTTTTGCAAAATTCGTCCTCAATTATTGCTTAGAACACATTTTCGGCTCAGTGTCCTCCTGTTATACTCCTCCTGATCCTGGGGTCCTGCTAAAGTGTCTGCGAATATGACGCGTCACTCTGGGATCACACCAATTTGTTAAAAAACGGGGCAGCCAGAGGGTAGGTGGGGAATGCTGATGGTTTGATAAGGAGGGTGCGGCGTAGGCCCGTTCGTTGGTTCATTCACTCAAAATGTCATCAACGTTGAGACGACAGATTGCAGTCATTTTGCTGGCATTTTTTCCTCCTTCGTTTTTGTTATCATCTGGTTTGGCTTGTTTGTGTATTGTGTGTGTGAAATGGGTTGGATGGGGAGAAGGGGGCCGGATTTCAGATGTTTAAAGGAGAGAGAGGGGTTCAAGGTGCAGCCAGGGTAGTGCCTAAATATCGGAGAATCCAAATTTGCATGGACACTCTCCAGCAGAGACTAAGATCTAGTCATAATATGAAAAAATAAAAGAAAAATTACGTTAATAATGTGCTTTGTTTATAAAATATTCTATAATTATGCGAATGCGTCTGAGATGGAAGTATTGGGATTATTTTTGTAGTTTCTTAGAGAAAAATTTATTCCATTTGAATCCTTACTGAGAATTAGGAAGCATCATTTAAGGTCTTCCTAATACTACTCTTTCCCGTTTTTACATTCACAAATTTAAAAGAAATAAACTACTAAACCACTTCGCAATCCCTTTTTGGATTAGTAGCTCATCTGGACTTCTGCATAACCGAATCAATTATCCGCAATCTACTCTGTCCTCGACCCAATCCCAATCCCAATCCCAATCCCGTTTGGCCATGCCGTTGACATTATAGCAGCTCCATCAAAGCCACTCTTTCCATACTTTATTGCTTACCACTAGGATGGCCGCCTCCGTGGCTCCTGCCCCGCACCGCACCGCCCAACTCCACATCCCTTAGTGTCCTGGTGTGGTGCTGTCACTCAGCTGAGGATGCGTCACTCATGCCGGCTGACAGTGTCGAGAGTGGAGAATTAGATTTAAATTCGAAATCTGCTTAAAGGCACAACCAGCCCAGCGAAGTGAAGTGAAGCCGTCGTAGCGACTTTATAAATTCCTTTTATCCTTTATCCCACTCACTCTGTCTCGAATATATGGGAACATCAAAACATCGTTATCATCATCGGGGCAGGGCATAGAAACTAAAAAGGAGGAAGCCAGAAGCCAGAACCATAACCAGTCCAAGCCAAACCAAACCGAAGCCAAACTCCACTGAGCTGAGCTGTGGAAATGCAATTCATTTTTCGCGCCATACCTGCACATAAACCATTCATATTCATAAAATTGCATAATCTCGAAGAGTCATAATAATCAAAAACATATTTGCGGCATGCACCCCCATGGTCTACTCCTTCTTCAGGCTTTCAGCCATAAAACTTCAACTTTGGCCTGGCTGGAAAAGATGCACTCAACGAAAAATAAACAAAGTTCAGGTTTTTTAAGAAATTTAATAGATAATTAAATGTTATAAGAGAAACAACATATCAAAAATTCAAGTAAACTTCTAAATAAAATTAATTAAAGGTATTCTTTGTGATTTCCCCCCTTTTTTATAGTGTTTCGAAGAGGAAAACCACCCAGTAAAGAATGATGCAATGGAACGAATAAAAAGGGGGTTTATTTTTTGATACCGAGAGGGGATGTCAAGGGGGAGGATGCTGCAACAGCAATCGGCAACGGCAACGGCAACGGCAATGGCAATGGCGCCCAAGTAGGCGGAAATAAACGTGGAGGCGAGCGAAAGAACCAAGTTGTATGATTTTATTTATGCCACTAGGTGGCAAGGAGGAGGGGGGGGCTGCAAAAAAAGGGGGTGAAAGGGGGAGGTTTCATCGGGGGCAGATTCTTCTGCTAGTTCGCTCCTCGGCTTGCTGGCTGTGCCGGCTCGTAAAGTTTAGTTGAACCCAGAAGCCGTAAAAGGCGTTGGCAGTGGCACACTCAGCAGTCATCATAAAACTATAAATTTCATATTTGCCACACTCAAACACACACACACAGACAATACACACAGCCACAGGAAGAGGAAGGTGCAGAGGTGGAGCTGGTGGGGAAAATCAGGGGGGAATGGCATGTTATCATTAATGGTCGGTAGAACTATGATCATGATGATGATGCTGATGACGTTGGCTTTGGTAATGTTTATGGTGACGCCTGGGAGTTTTTGGGCAAGGCCTGAAACATCCTCGGCTTATGCACTGGAAACAAAAATGTGTGACTAGTGATTATGGTAAAATATAATCTAGAAAAATTTGGATTTTAGTTTGACATTTTTTTTGAACAATGTTATTAACTTCTTACACATTATAGTTACTCAAATCTTTTCTTTTTTAAATTGAGAAAAATCAAGTGCACAAAAATAGATTATAAATATTTTAAGAATAGAAATATTTTTAAATTCAAGATAAATTATAAATCAATTTAGTTTCCTATAGTCGATTCAATATTCGTTATATTTGTTCTGAAATTTGTCTTACCCAAAGATCCCTTTAGTTCATTCAATTATAAGTACATATTTTGTATCAAGGCAATACAATTTTTTAATGATCCATAGTTTTCCCTCAGTGATTCTCCTCTTTGGCTCTACCTGCCGCTAAGTGTTTTGCAAGTATATATATTATATATATCCATATATATATATTCCCGGTGTGGGCTTGTGTGTGAGGTTTGTGTGCTTTGTTATGTAGAGCATGCAATCATTTTATGACTCTGCGTCGAGCCGCAGAAATGTCAGGGGCAGTCCGCTAACCATCCAAAGTGTTCCGCCCCCACTGGCCCATCCCCCATCTACCAACCGAGTCCCCATTCCCCCAGTGACCCCTCTTTGCTGGTGCCAAGTGTTGCCACAAATTTAATAAACTAGAGACGTGCGTTTGAGCTCTGGTTTCCATTCAGCTCCTGGCCCCGGTCAGAGGCTGCGAGAGCTAGCTGCCTTTACTTAAATAGTTTAGCAACTAGATCAAAGTTTTGTTTTCGGCTTTTTACTGTTTCGGTTTCTGTTTCTGTATTTTCGTTTAATTTTTGATTTGGTTTGTGGGTCACAGGGGAAAGTTTTAACTCGGTTTGCAGCGGGCATGTAATTTATTTAAACATGTTCGGGCACAAAGGGAATGAAAAATGTTAGGCGGAGTGCTGCACCCAGACGTAGGTATCTGTGGAATTAATAATAATAATAATAAAAGCTTATGGGAAAAACTAAAAAGAGCATTCAACTTTTTATTACCGCAAATAAATTGATTAACTTCAGTAGAGTAAAAAAGTTCAGAGTTCCATTTAAAGTAAACATTTAATAGACATGTGTTTCCACTTGCGGAATTAATTGAAAATTATATTACTATTCTGACAAAAACCTGTGATAATTACTTTAAGTCCTTTGGGCAGCCGAAGGCAGACATATATTTAATTAAAATCTTTTTACACGGTTTTTTCTTTGATAAAAAGTGGCATAATAAAGATAATAGTAAATGTCACTTGCAATGCATTTGAATCTAAATAAAAAATGTATTTAATGCTGATTGTTATGTGTTATTATAATTGTAATTTAAACATACTTCCTTAACCCCAAAATCGCTTCACATACCCATACCGAATATTGCTTTTCTGTTGCGTTGCACATATCCTCCTTGTAACTCCATTTCGGAAACCTCATTAGCAATTCAAAAAGCAATACTCTCATCGACAAACATTCGATGACTTCATTTCACCAATTAGATGGCATTGCTGTAAAAGTTAACAGTGCGAGTTATGGCCGAGCTCGGAATCGTCTCAAATGATGTGCCATTTCTGCAGTATTGCATTAGTTAAAGTTCGTCCCTATACAGCAACGATCGGCGCCGAAAAGAGACGGCAGACGGTGGAAGTGGAAGTGGGAGCGAAAGAGGCGGCACTGCTGCGGTTATTGCCGCACGAAAATTTGTAAACGAAACGGAAACAGCTCGTAACGATTTCAATGAAGAGATGACATGGACATGTCGACCAACTAGGACATCGTCGTTGCCAATGCCGATGCTGGTCTCCACCAGATTTCGATGAAGGTCGGACTAGAGAGGTGGCTGAAGAGGGCCATGGGACGAGCCTGGATTTGGAAAATTTCTTGTTGTTAATTCCAAAATAAAACCCTTAAAAAAAAGGTTGGTTATTATAGTTTAAGTAAATTTTTTACTTTGTAGAAAGAACTTCTCTCTATATCTTAGATCCTGAAGTTGTTTAAAAGGTTTTCATCCCATTCCCTATATTATAGATATTTTTCCTTCTGCCTCTCTTTATTTTCCGATATTTCTGACTCTCATATTACGACATCTCTGATAGATAGTGAGTGCCGAGGAGAGTGTTCTGCCTGCCTCTGATGATGACTGCCAAATCAGACAAATGTACGCAAAAACCGCACCGAAAAGTTTTCGCCAATGCACAAGTGATGGGACCAAAGGCGAAACAGACCGATATAGGGGTAAAGAAGAAAGGGAGGGAAGTTTGGGGAATCACCTCGGGACATTTGCTCTGCTGCATTGCAACTCAACGGAAGGCAAAACTTGAAAGTGCTGCCCCTGACCCTATTCTCCTCAGCATCCTTTGCCGGCCTGCCTGTTTTGTTCCAACCGAAACTTGGTTGGGTACACTGTGGATAATTATATTTGTAATTTTCCAATTAGTTTTCTTAAATTCAAAATATATAGATAATAATAATATATAGATTTTCTCCTATAAAATAATTTACAAAAATCGGTTTATCAATTTCTTCAGTTAGATTTACTTAGTTAAAAATAAAAAGAAATAATTGCATATAAGCAAATATATAATACAGAACCGTTCAGATATCTATTGTATTTTCTTTTCGATTACAATAAGAGCATATTATAATTTAATAAATATATAAAATCTTGAGACATTTTCTGTATTTTCCAATAAGAGCATATTATAATTTAATAAATATATAAAATCTAGAGACATTTTCTATATTTTCCGAGTGCACTAGGTTGGGGTAACGATTGATGTGCAATAATTATCCAAAGTTGATTTGTTTGTTTGCACCAGACCAACAAAGCGTAGAAGCCAAGCATACCAATCGAAGAGTCAGCCCTAAACGAAGGTCCTGCCTTTCGGTATGGTCCTTCAAAATACGGTAATGCTGTAAATGAGTATTATAACGGGCCCTCAACTCCCCGCTTCTGCCATTCAAAGTCGCCTTTGGATCTACTTCGGGGCCAAGTTTTTGGCGAGTTTCTTCAATGTTGCTCTTGCCTTATAGTTTTTGGCGTAGTTCTCGATGTGGCTCCGGATGATGATAATAATGATGATGATGATGACGGGCATTGGTATGAGGATGCTGCTGCTGCTGCTCAATAAGATAAGTGCGCTGTTTAGTTTTAAAGCCACAAGCAGAAAAGTTTTCCTTGATGCACAGAACTTTCCCAGGGCAAGGGACAGGGTAAGGGTATTTATGGGTATTTAGGATTGGCCAAAATATAAAGAGTTCAATTGGTTATTTTGGGCAGAGTGTAAAGTTTGTTTGCTTAATTGATTGAATGGTTATTAAACGGAATTTTGATGATGAGCACAGTTTAATTGAAAAAACTCAAGGAGTTTTCGTTATCAAATTGGTGCTTGATAACTTCCCTTTATGTATGAAAATGATACTATTTAGAGCAAAAATTAAAGGTTCGCATTGAAGTGGGTAATATGAATTTCATAAATCACAAATGGTTTGGTATTTGTTTGAATTCTTCTTTCCAATAAAGTGCAACCAATATTCGGAGATACATACAGTTCTTATATATTGGTTCTTATCTTGTCCCGTCTAGTTCTTCTATTTTTGCCATTCGCAATTGAGAAATTAGTGCATTAACTTTTCCTTTGACGCCCCCAACAAATAAATGGTGGCATTTATTTGAATTGCTCAAACGAGTTTTACTCTCCATACATCCCTGGCACTAATAAAACGAATGAAAGAGCCAAACAAAAAATAAAACAGAACAACTTTTAGTTAAACTTGCTAACCTCATGCGAGCCTCCCGCCCCTTTTGCTTGCTTGGCTGGCTGCCTTTACTGTTGATTTACTTTAGCCTATAGCTTTGGCATTTAGGTTTTTAGTTCCTTCTTGTTGTTCCATTTGCGAACCGGAAATACACAGGAGCGCAGGTTGAACGGTGCCGGGCTCTGCTGGGATAACCCCACTCGAACGCAATCAAAATACTTTGGCTATACAATTTATTGGCGCAAAAACAAGTTCAATTTCAAATGAAATTCGCTTTTCGGTAAAAGGGAGCCAGGGACACTCACACATGTAGACAAGATAAACATGTGAGCACGGGGAGAAAATCGGGGTAACTGTCCTCAATTATAAAACTAAAAAAATCCCCAAAGTTAAATGTAGAATACAATTTCTTGTGAGTTAAAACAGAATGTGTTCACTTTTTTATAATAAAATAAATTGCAAACTTTTGTAAGGGTCTGATATTATTGATATCTTACTAGAATTGTAAAAGCACTGATTAATATATTGTTTCAATTCTCTTAAGACAAATTATATATAAAATAAGGAAAGTACAGCAATTATAAAATAATAACATTAACGTAAGGCCTTGACTAAACAGTGTTTTACATTTGACATCTTCCTTTTCTTTTTTGGAATTAACTTACAAAAATTCCAATAACTTGTAATTAAATCACATCCCATATAACTTAACTTAATTTATCACTTTTCGTCCTGTGTAATCTGGTGAATGAGTTTCCTACACGGATTGCAGGAGACAGTCAAGATTCAAATAAATATCAACAAGGCGGAACACTGAGACTCCATACATAGTTGCACCTTTGTGTATGCCCAGTTTGGATTGTGTTTTCTAATATAGAAAATAGTTGAGAAATATTTTGCCAAGTAGCCAAAGCGAAGAAAGCGGGGCAAGGGCGCTGGGAAGAGAGGCATTTGGCAAGACAAACAATCAGTTAAGAGCTTTGCGAAAGACGATACATTGCCCAACGGGGGAAACAGGGACAGATAGAGATAGAGATGCTTTGCACTCTTTTTATTGAACTTACATAACATTTTTGGGTTATATGTGGCGGAGGAAATTGCGGGGGAGCCGGAAGTGGGACTGTGTACTGTGATTTCCGTGCAGCTTCCCTGGATAGTCTGTGTAATAAATATACACAAGAGTGCTTAAGATCAAATCAATTGATAAAGAGCGTAATAAACTTGTATCCAACTATTTACATAAAATTTCTCTCTAATAATATTATGGCAAAAACCTGAAGAGGATGAAAGAGGATAAGGAAAGTCGACGAAGGCGAAAGGGAACGGAAGCACTCGAAGCTCTTTGCTTTGCATGTCTCGCATATTTGGGTTAAAATGTATTAGTTTTTCCAGCCCTACCCCCCTACTTTCCGCTTCTTGTGTCTATCACATATTTTCTTATCAGAAAATTCTATTTATTTTCATCCTTTTTGATGTTGCAAAATATTGAAGACTATTGCACACAGACACAAGAGTGAGGAAACAATGTCGATCTGGATGGCAGCCATAAATCGTGTGCTTATGCAAGCCTGTCCTTTCAAAAGTAGGTAATGTTGGTCTAACCCCTCTAAACTGGCATACGTTTAATTTAAATCAACAAATCAATTGGAATTTATGTCCGAGTTTAATGTCGAACAATTGTTGGAAAAGTTCTAATTAAAAGCGATAGATAGAGAGCGAGAGAGTTGATTGCGAAAACATTTGCCGAAATCGAACAGCACATAAACATGATTAATCAAGGGATTTTATTCGTATAGTTTGGCAAGCGAAGTACTTGAAGCGTTTGTGTTCGGAGAGTGTTAATTGAAGCTTAAAAAGTTTAAATTACATAAGGTATTCCAGTTCGAAAAGTAGGCCAACAGCTTACCTTTATACCTATCTGAATTTAAATTAATGAAATAAGAGCTTATCTCAAGAACTATTATCTCATAAAATTATTAATGCAAAGCGTAAGGAACTTCCTTTATTTTCTGAAGGATTTTCCGACATTTTGAATAGTTGAACACACATAATTTAATATTTCTTTAAGGAGCTTAAGCAAGCATTATATATTTTATTTACTATTAATTTTAGACTCCTTCAGAACTCCTCTTTTGACTTCCCTCAACCTCTCGTACCGGCTAGACACGATACTTTTCGATACTTTGCATATCTTGGCGCTCCAATCTCTGTATAAACAACTCCACATAGATGTAAACTCTATAACTCATGCGGATAGTTATTCTAAGCAATATCTCATGTACATTTGCCCGATGTCAACTGCGAAATTTATGCACATGTATGTACATATGTGTAACTCTTTGGTGTCCTTTGGGTATCCCCCTTTTTTCCGAACATTTCTTGTTATTCCTGTTGTTGTTGCGGCTGTCGTTTTATCAAGGCAGCTAAAGTCGCTAAACTTTTCAGGACTATATAGAGCAACAAACACAAAGCGGGGAAAAAAAACGGTACAACAATTTTTATTGGATTTCGCGTGTCGCATCGGCAACGGTTTGCAGTTAGTTTTCGGTTTGGTTGTTGTTTTCCCGTTGATTTTGCCCCTTTTTGAGGTTTGTTGGCCTTTTGCCAATGGCTTTTTCAATTATACTAATGACATTCAAAAAGAATTTGTAGAAATGCCAGAATGTAGCCGAAAAAAAAGCAACAAGAAAAAAAAGGAACCCATGGCGGCCATTTTGTTGTATCACACATGCATGTGGCAACCCTGCTCACTTGCTCCGTCTCCCTCGCACCCAGTGCATATCTCTTCGAGTGAGCGTTTTTGCCGTCGTTTTTGTTGCTGTTTGGCTTTGGCGACTGAGCAAATAAAAACAATTTGCGCCAAATTAAACTTATGAGGCATAAAGATATTTTTGGCTGCTCCCTGTTAATGCCACAAGCCCAGAGAACACACAAACAAATGCTTGACAATGCGAGATGAAGATGAGAATCAGAGCATACCAAGCCATGTGGCCATGATGTGAAGGAAAAAAAAGAAAAAAAAGGCAACAAAACCATGTATGTACCATATATGTCTGGTAAGTGATAAATCTAGGCAGGACTTTCTTGAACCCCAACCAAAGAAATGGAACAGTTGCCATCAAAATAATAGGCCTAGTCCTTTGCTTTGTTTATCAAAAACCAAAAACAGATCTGCTTGTAAAATTAACAAAAATATATAAAATAATTTCGAAAGTATTACAAGCTTTAAGCTTTAAAAAATTGATTTTTTTCTTTCATATCCTTGCGGGTATTTGTGTAACCCTAGCTGTATATACAGATGCGTAAGCCGTCACACAGGACATAACAAAAACAACAGCGGCGAAACGCCAAAAGACCAAAGTCGACGCTAAGAAAGGATATTAAAGATTAAATGATATAAGCGGCAAGTTGACGTTGGAACAACGCGAGGGTGGCCGGAGAAGTAAGCAAACTCCGCCGAAAGAGGCAGAAAACTTAACCAAGCCAAAAACTCCCCCGACCATGTGAAATCTGAGCGCCATAGATAAAACACATGATGCGTTATATATGTGCGTTGTCTGTGTGGGTGACATTGAAAAGGATAACAACAGCGGGAGGATATATATGTATGTAGATGGCCCCCTTCCATACACATCACCAGATTCAGCCCCATCTCAGCTGTGGCCTCAATTCTGTTTTTGTTTTTTTGCTTTTTTGTTTTTGCGTTGCTGTGTCTAATTAACCGCGTGCGTGGCGCATCATAAATCGTTTCAACCATGCACAAGGCCATTAAAATTCATATCAAACCAGATACCAAAAGAGGGGAGTGTTCTTGTATTTGGCAAGCCAAACAAACACAGATTTCCCAGTGGCATAGAGTTGGTGGGGAGCTCGTAAGGCATACAAGTTGGAGAGTACTTTTGAGAGGTCCCTACCAGCTAACCGATGCATTAAATTAGTTGTTATCTGAGGTAAATTGAAATCGGGAATTTAAACCACGTTTTTATACAGGAAAACCATGATTTGTTGTAAGAAAAACTGAAGTATACTTATAGGGCGTACTTAAGGAGTGCTAAGCTAACCTCTTCAATAAATAATAAACATATTCTAATAGGCAACACTTTAAGAATTTAAAGTTTTTAGAAAAAAGTCAAGCAAACTTCTCTTTTAATTTTGAACAAAACAAAAAATCAGTGAAAGCGTTCCCGAGAACATCTTAGTTCCGCAAAGTCATCTACATTTTATGGCAATATTTAAATATCATATAACCGACACTTGGCCATAAACAACCTTGGACGCATATTAATTTTTCAACTCAACTTGAAATTATTCTCTTCGGTGTGTTATTTTTTTCGGGCCTGGGGTTAAACTTTAATCATTTTGCAAGTCCTGAAGCTGGAGTACGAAACTCAATTTCAACTCGACTTGATTTTGGGCCTCACCACATGTGAGCACTTGTAATTATAATTTCCACTTATTATTTCTCGTGCTGGTTTTTATTTTGTTTTTGGCTCATGTTAATGCAAAGCACTAAAGCTGTTTTCGACATTTTTGCGACAATTAAATTACTTTTCTCGACCAGACATTCGCTGTGGGTGTGTGGCTGTCTCCCTCATCGCATATAGTTGGATATGCTGGGCATGTTTATAATTTCATAATTTACCAGAAGTTTTGTGCGACGCCACATGTCCTGCTGTGCTGCGTGTGGGTTCGACTAGCGGCGGGCGCTTTGGGGTTAAGGTGGGCGTGGGGTCGAAACGTCCCGGCTTATGCACTACAAATTTGCGACGACGGGGCTTAGTGAGAGCTTTTTTTTTGGCAAAAGCCGGACGAAATGAGAGATCGGGAATAATTCATGAGGTTGAAAAAGGTAAAAGGGGAAGTAAAGGAGGAAATACTCTTTAAAAAAATATATTTTTTCATAATCTAAAACTTAATTTAAATTAACTCAGCCTCTTGGCACATTTACACAGCCAATATAAAATATTAAAAATATTCCAGCAGGCCTTGCCATTGATATATCGAATTACAGCTGAAATCCCCGCTCCAGGCTTAACCTCTTTGGACAAGCCCATCGGCTTATTCCGATAATCAGCTCTATTTTTTGCTCTGCCATTTTTGTAGCACACCCCGGAGCTCGGCATACCCTTCCACTCGACGTCCACATCCATCGTTCATCAACATAATTAGAAGCTGTCGCTTGTAGTTGAAAGTAATTTTGCAACTGTTGTTCGCCGGCACCCTTGTGATGATTTTACCTACTCTGCGTACAACCTACCTACTTTCTGGGACCGCCCAGGAGCGAGTGGATCGCCCGCTGAGCGGCAAGGGAACCCAGCAATATGTTGATCGGAACCACCCCGAAATAAAATACTCGGGAGGCTGAGTGATGAGTGTTGAGTGTGGAAAACCAAAAGTGTTTATACATGATTTTTGGCAAGCGGACGCCACCCCATTGACGTCGATGTTCCATTAGGGAGGCTTCAACCGTCCGGCCACGCCCCACTCTCTCTCTCCTTCGGTCTTTGTTGGTGAAAACTAAATTGCAGACTGTCAATTACAGTTGCCGCCTTCGAGTTGGCTAAGAACTTAATTGCCGAGCAAATAAAGCAGCTCCGAGGGAAAGCCAAAGTAATTCAGGGAATAAAAAAGAAATTAATAATCAATGGGTGGTTGAGAAAATGCCGATAACTGCACTCCACAAATGTTTGATCGTTCGGTAGGTTTTATTTCTGGGATTATTAAACAGAAATTTAATATAAATATGAGGCTGTAATATATATTGTTTGGAAATCTTAGTGAATTTGCTTGATTTTTCATTGAGCAAAACACAATTTTGTAAGGCTTTCTATAAATTAAATAATATTTATTCTAGTGAATGGTTTCAGAGTTATAATTACGTTAATCTCAAAATATCTTCCTATAGATTTAAAAAAAACTTACTTTATGTTGAGTTACATAATTATTATTATCCTTATTATCCCAGATTTATTTTTCACCAATTTTCTGGTGTGTGTTCCTAATCCTCAATGCCTAAATCCTAATGCAGAAATCCCCTTAATTTGGCGGAAGCTATGACAAGTCAAGTCATTATCATCTCGGCCTGCTCTACGGATGAGCGAGTGGGCGGGTTAGGACTTGGCTGCCTCCTTTCCATTTGTCTGTGTCCGTGTCTGCATCTGTGTGTGCGTGGCGTGTTGACGCAGTAATTACCAGATGATGGATTGTTGCGTTGCGTTTAAATTTAATTTCTCTGACATTTGGCGCCTTGGCACTCGCTTCACCAGCCCAAAATGGATGCGAGAAGTGCGTGTTCTACGGCCCTGGCCAAAGAACTGTGAAATTATCTACATAAAGACAGTGGAGGTTACATAAATAGCAATAGGAATTTTTATTTTCTTTAATCTCTTTAATAATTCAGAGAAATATGGTTATAGTTTAATACAAATAAAATACATTAACTACATAATTTTATGTTTCATAAAATACTTTCGAAATAATACAACAAATAATATGAATATAATATAATAAAGGTTTGTATCTCTAGAACTACTATCGTGACCGCCTTAGTATATTGTATTTGAATTGTATGTGTGGGTATGCCAGGAAGCGGAAGTTAAGTAATGTGTCAGTCAAGTCAGCCAGTTGGCATTGATGCAATGGGCGTGGAGAATTTATATGGTGACTGACATTGGTGGCAGATAATTTGGGTTACGTTCGGTCTATTCTAATGATAATGCCGCCTGCTCTAGTTAATGATAATGTGCCGGCGAAGGTGGCGGGGGTGTGGGTAATTTCCAGCTAAGATAATGATAACGTCGGGGGCGCTACTCTTATTACCTTTTATGATTATACACATAGCTGGGAAGTCCACACACGCATTATTTTCGATCGTTAAAAAGTTCTAAGAGAATTCTCAATTTTTAAGTTCATGCGGGGTCTGCGCCTTTTATTATTTTTGGGGACAAGATGTTTAAAAAAAGGGTTTTTCTCTTTATATGAACCAGAAAAAAATTACAAATAATTTTTTTGGACAAGCAAACTTGTATTTATTTTAGAATATATTATAATATTAAATAATATATCTAAAAAAACAATACTAGCACATGCAACTGCTTAAATAAATACGTATTTGTCTTACCCCCTTTTTCCCATTTAAATTTCTTCACGTTTCCTACACTTTCACAGCGTATAAACTTTAAAATGTACCTCTTCCCAAAGTTCTCCTTGCCATCACCATCATAATCTGGCTTCTCCTTTGACTCAACAAAAAATACAAAACGAAAAAGGAAATTTCCATAAACCCAACGTCATAATTACTACGACATTTTTTCCATAACGACTTCTTCCTTGGAACGGAGCCGATAAGACTGGATTATGGGGAAAAAGGGGCTCTGGCCAATTGCGGCGGAGTGCTGGGTGTTCAGATATGCGTGTCCCAAGTTCATAGGCGCCTTATTACACACTTTAATTTAATAAAAAGCTTGTAAATGCTTGCACACATGCTCTGCCAGAAAACTGAAAATGCTACGCCTTTTTATTACATAATGAGACGGGAGACGAGACTTGGCTACACTTGCCGCCCCTCGGAAAAAAAAAATATCCACCCCCGTGCCTAGTCCCGCAGCTCATTTGATATTCAACTAGCGCTGCGCTGGCTGCTTCCTGTGTCGAATCCGTGGAAAGTGCGTGAGTTGGCCCTGGTCAAAGCACTCTAAGAAAATTGTGGAAATTCGGTAGAGGCCGAAAAAGATTTCTGAAATATTTCTACACTTTATGAATTAAGTGAAACGATTTTTAAGGCAGTTTCTATGAAGAAAAATGTAATAAAGTCCTTATTTCCAAAGCTTTTGTACAGAAATTAGTGTATAATTGCTTGTAACAAGTGCTTTATAATAAAATAAATTTAATTTCTCCACGTGTGGTTTTGGTTTGCGTTTGAGCTCGGCTTTAGTGCACCTGCAAGGTCTGCGCCGCGAACCAAACTCAAACTCCTAACCGAAAACCCTCCTGGTCCGCGGGCCTTGACGTGTCGGACATTACAAATTATGCCCGGGAGCCCTTCGCTGCCAAGTGTGCGGTGCGGGATGTGGATGTGGAATCCGGGGACAGACCACCAGACCACCATCAATGTCTGAACAATGACGAGCGCCGACGTCCCGGCCCTGACATTTGAGCAGGGTCCAGCTCGCAGGTAGAAATTGAAATCGAAAATGAAAACGAAAGCGATATACCGCAACATCGGTGATATCTCCAAGGAACATCTATCTATGGATGTTATTTAATTTGTTACGCTTTACGACTTTCGGGGCCGCTCGCTGAAAGATCCTTGCGTGCATAATTTATTGTTTCCACTCGGCCATTGTTTTCCTGATGCGGTTTGAATTGTCTCGAAAAAGGTGTTATAACGATTCATTCCTTGTGTGAAATCTTAAATTTCAGTCTTCGGTTAATTAAATTTATTGTTGCGTGAGATATTTTCTAAATTCCCTCCAAAGGCCCTTTGTCTCTCTCTGAATTTATAGAGCAATGCGGGCGGTCGCGACTATTAAAAAACCGAATTAAAAGTGCGTGCAGGGCATTCGGAAGGAGAAAGAATGGGTATTTAGTTATGCACAGCTGGTACAGGATGGGAATATATGGCATTCTGTGGCAGAAATGATCGTTAATTTGTAGTAACTAAAACATTACACACGGTGGTCTCGCCACAGCAAAAGGAAGTAGCCCCCTGGGGACAGGAAATAGTTTTTAATATACAATCAGATACCACCAGATGTGAGAAATAATCTTTACATTATAATTCCCAATTAAAATATTATTAAATATAGTTAAGAGCTTCCTCCACAAATCCCTACATAACTTCTCCTTCCCTAAATAAGGCTTAGTTTCAATTTAAGACCTTTGCTCTCCCCAACATTTTTTCCTTCCTTATTTTTAGACCTATACTTAGTCCGCTTATCGCAGGAAATTTCGTGAGCTTTTACGCCGGATTGAGTCCTGATTTTGAGTGTCAGGAAATCCAGCAAAAGTTGACAAAATTTAGACGAAAATCTTGTATAGTCTCTCCCCGCAAAAAATGTTATTGTTAACAGCTTAATGGAGCATTCCATCATCCGGGGGAGTGAGAGGTGGAAAGTTGGACCCAAGGAGGTGGGGTGCCAGTGAGGGGGAAGGACACAACAAGGAACAGCAATAATAAAGATTATACACGGGCAATAATTACTGGAAAATTGTTGTACAGCAAATCTCTGACAGAACAGATGTCTCTTGTTCTCCGCTGCTTAGGCAGAGGTGGCCATCCAAGGGGGTTTCAAGAAAAATTAATAAATATAAATAACAAGTATTATATTCTAAAGTAAAAGTAGAAAGTAAAACACTTATTTTTGTGATTATTTTAATTAATATTTTAATATGCTTAAGAAATCAAACAGTTTCCCCGTTTTTTAATTAAGTTTCACATGCTCTTTAAGCCCCCTTAGCCACCTCTGCTTCCTCAACTTCCTCAACTGGCCTTTCTTGCCTTATATATCCCTGCTTTAATCCTCCCACACTGAAGCCCACACCCAGGGTCGCCGCCGCCACCCGACCCCGACCCAGCTCCGTCTCGAGGTTTCGCGGTTCGTTTGCTCCTAGCTCCTCCAACGTAATATGCACCTAATCCTTTCTACAGAATCATAATCGCATAGTACGTAATCAGAGCGGTGCCAGCAGTGAGTTCTCGGCAAGGACAGTGTTGTTTAGCGAGGGTCTCGAGTCCTGCATCCTGCCAGCCAACAGCCAACAGCCAACAGCGAACAGCTAACTGGCAACATTCATTCAGTTTTAATGCCAGTTTCATAACTCGTACGCTCACTGGGCCATGAGAAGAAGAGAAGAGCCCGGCAATTAACGCGAGTCCTTCGACTTGCCGCCACAATATCCCAGCATCATTATCCTTTTGGCCTCTCGCTGCCAGCAGTGGGTTAAGAGTACACACACACACACACGAATTTATGGGAGACCCGACGCTGTAAAGCCCAAGACTACAATTAATCAAGAACTCAAATTTCAACTCTTTGCGAAAAGGGGGAAACTCAAGACCCGAATGGAGTAAGCGGAGAAGGGCAAGTCCCTTACCTAATCAAGCCTACAATAGGGAGGAAAAAAATTATAAATTGATATAAATTTTTAAAAAATGAATTGCGGCCCAACCCCTGGCCGCCGTGTTTGTGACATTTGACAATAAATATATATATACGTATATATTTTTAACCCCCCTCCGCCCTGTTTAAATTATATGCAGCAGACAGTTACGGGGGGCGGCTGTTCGCGATGATGATGGATGATCCAGAGTTCGGTTTTTCATTTCGGAAAATTCTACGGGTTGAAAAACGCTTTGATTTTGATGGGTTCCGGACTCGGGCTTTTTATTTCTCTCCTCCCCCCTGGCTGCGGTTGCTTTGCATACAAGTTGGGAAAACAGACATTAAAAAAAAACGAAAAATTAAATAAAAATGAATTAAAAATTAATTAAATCAAATTGCTGTGGCGGCTTCTGCTTTATTCGGGCATGGGGGCTAAATGAATCATAAAATATATGACAGTTGCTGGCTTATTTTTCCTCATTCTTTTCTATCCCATATTTATGAGGGTGATGGCTCAGATTGCTAATGACTTAAGTATTGGGGTAGTGGAGGAGGAGGGACTATGGCAGATTGGGGTTCAGAAGAGTTTGTCTTAAATGATTTGGAAGTAATTGCCTGACATCAGCGGTGATTGATCTACGGATGATATATGGTTTTAGGTTTTTGATAGGCGCAAAATAATGAAAAGATGACTCGAAATGGGGGTTAATATAGAATATAAATTTATAATATATATTTTGTGAGCTAAATGTTAAAAAAATAAATAAAAATATTTATAGCTAACAAGGAAACTCAATTAATGTATTTTTATTAAATTTTTGGACATGGTTTTAGTAGGTTAATCTAAGAACTTGTTCAAAGAGATTAAAAATATGAATTTTGGTTGTAGTTTTCAGGATTCATAATTGAGTAAGATGTATACAATATTTTTTGTTCTCAAAGAAGCCTCTCTGAAGGTTTTTATAATTTACGACGCTATAACTCTACATCCAATTATAGTTTCACCTTCAGATATAACTGATAATCCCGTCATGACAAATTTACCCCCTTTTTTTTTGTAAACATCTCTCCCCATCTGACATATGTACTCTCACAATCCCTGAAAGAAAGCTCCTGAAATGCGTCGTTGTTCAATCCTAATCAGATTAGTTTCTTTGACCTACCCTAATCAAATTTCATGCAAATAACCTTTTCTAATCTATTTGTTAACCGACACAGAGGCGGCGAGCAGCTTAGTCCTTGGCAGTCCTTCAATCAATCAGAATCCTTGTATAGAGTTCCTCAGCCTTCACACACTTCCATCTTCGTCTCCGTTCCTTACTTCTATTTGCCGCTTTATTCTCTAGTTTTTTTTTTTCTTGCATTTTGTTGGTGTAAATCCAAGTCGATCCGGGGGATATAGAATGGCACACAAAACTACCCTTGAAGACTTAAAATTCCACCCCGTTCTGGGGCGCCCCTTTGTGGAAATTAGACAAAAACTGCAAAAGATGCTGCGAATTTGTAATCCTTGAGGAATTTTTCACTTATCCCCCAAGGGGACGAGTCCTTCAAGCGAAAGAGACGGCTGTGTAGCTGCGTGGATCGACGGCGAGGACAAGTTACATATTTAAGTTTTACTTTCCTTTACTTTGTTTGTTGTTTTATGATTATTATTTTTTGCGCATTTTCATGACTTCAGTTTTCATTTATGCAACTATGCCTGCGACAGATAAGTTATTTGAGTTGTTCCAGGATCTCTCTGGCCAGAGAGAGAGAGGCAGGACGAACGAATTTGTAAAATTCCAATTAAGAATCTTTGGTTTACTTTGTAAGTTGACTCTCAACTTATTTAGACACTACACAACGACACACGAAACACACCCGCACACTCGCCCCTCACACACACACACATGTAAACTAATACCCAAAGAGGGATGGAGGCGGGGGGCGAGTAAGTGGAGCTGGGAAATCCTAACACACACTTAAGCGAAACAAAGAGGACACAAGACAACGGACAAGCAACAACAGAGAATAAATAAAAGCAAAACAAACTCACTCGCTCACACACGAAGACAGTTGTGGTTGCAAAAATAGTTTTAAGTTTTTTGAAAATAAAATAAAAGACTTAAAAATTGTTCCAGGAAAGGAAAGTTATTGGTACTCAAGCTGTTTATTTATTTTTGTGCGAAAGTGTTCCTGTTAAGCGATTTAATTATTATTTATTCCAGGTCTAATTAGGTTTTGGTATTTCTATACTTTTTGTAACAATGTTAATATGTTTTTAATTATTATATATTTTATTATTTTTAAAACTAGTTTCTTAGAAATGGTTATTAAATAAATTAATAAAGTCTTTAAAAGAAAGAAACATTTTACTTAGGTTCAAAATGCATTGTGAATTGAATATTTACTTAAGTGCAAGATAGTGTAGCATACTTTTAGACACATTTCTAATTGATTTCAAATCGATAGCGATATTTGTGGCACTACTGATAATAAAAAATATAGTAAAAATGGGTGTAAGCTAAGCTTTAAACAGAACTAATACTTTTACAATTTTCTGCAATGTGCTTATATTTATTTTTATGTCCACAACTGTACTCCCGCACACACACATAGCATACATCCAGAGATGAAATCCTAGAAGGGCGAGCAGCGGCCGGCTCTCATGTCCTGCTCCACTCGTCCTTGCTCTAATGGACGAATAAATTGCTCGTGAATGAAATGAGAGTACGCTGGCCCGCTCTGCTACTTCCTGCCGCCTGCCGCCTTCCGCCCACGCCCCAGAGTCGACCCCGTCGCATGTGGGCGTGGCTGAAGACGACAACGCACTCATACGCAAAGCAAAGCAAACAGACAAACAACAAACTGGCAAACAGACGGACAAACAAACAAAGCGACAAACAGAAGAACGGATGCCCGAGACACAAAAATAAGCAAACAAACTAAAAACTAAAAGCGACATCCGAAAAGCGGGGAGAAATTGCTCTTGAAAATCTTTTTACTTTTATTTCGACCCGGAACGGGGGGAATATTGGTGATAAAATAAAATACGAGACGCGGGCCAAGACGATGACAGCACTGAGACAAGGATACGGATACGGATACAGATACTTCGGGTGGGCCCTGCCGCAAAAATGTATATTTTAGTTAATATACCCTAAGACACAAAAGGGTTCTAATCGCCTCCGAATGGCATGTGGGTCGTGTTCGACGAAGTTTGAGGCGGCCAAGGGGTATTAATGCATATGGTCGGGCTTAATTTAGTGAAATGCGATGCCAAAAGTTGCCCAACAAAGTATAAACACCTAACAGAGTACAGGCTTTTAAATGTTTAAACAAAAAGAGAAGGTAACCAAGGTTGGAGCACAAGAGCGTGTGTAATTTAAGTTACTTACATACTAAAATTATAATTAACCTCTCATCGTGAGTTATGTTCTCTTGAGATAAACAGGGACTTTTCATTATTTTTTGTTGCCCCAAAAAGCCAGTTGCCATAATTTTTAAAGCGAGCAAAGCAAAGCATTCTTTTTGCTGGGATATGTGCCCCCCATTTTCGTATTGTTTCCTCTGACATGGCCAGACTTGAAGTCGAGCTTCCAACTCTTGGCTCCCAACTCCCGATACCCTTAACCCCTTATTGCCGCCCTTCTGTGCAAGGAGAACAACCGATAGCAGTCGGCGACAGACACATGGCCATCGAGTATGTAGGTCAGGCGAATGCTCGTTCGGGGCTTTTATGAATTGCCAGCAGCTGACTTGACTTGATGGCAGCAGATTTTGGTTTTCAGTTTGCAGCCAAAAAGCCAAAGCCAAGACGACTAAAAATCAATAACTGTCCGCAAGGACACCGAAAACGGGCGCCCCAAAGGGGGCCACGGGGCTGGTGGTTGGTGGCGCTGATAAAACTGCGACAAAAAGATTTCAAATTAAGCGACAGGACGCGATGGACGATGGAAGCAAAACAAAACGAAAACAAGGACCGATATCGAAAGCGGAGCTGAGAAATTCGAAGGAAACGGAGGACAAGTCGAGCAATAAAGCAATTAGCAACCGACAAGGGAGATAATACAACTAATTAAAAGTAAAAGTTATGCGTTAGCGAAT
This sequence comes from Drosophila auraria, assembly GCA_008042615.1. Taxonomy (NCBI): domain Eukaryota; kingdom Metazoa; phylum Arthropoda; class Insecta; order Diptera; family Drosophilidae; genus Drosophila; species Drosophila auraria. Next base: position 22,908 of record VNJW01002379.1, on the reverse strand, counting down.
GAGATTTTTATTGAGAACACAAAAGGACCTTGAGCGGGCGTGGCAGCTGATATATAGCCGCCCCGGGTGGGAGTATTAAAATGCTGTTAACCCAACCGCTCTCCCCACCTTTGTCTCGGCCTAAATTATGAGGTTATAATTCACAATTAAGCAAACGCAAGCATAAAACATAAGCACATGACATAATTATGCTCGGCTCTTTCGGATTTATACTATACCAGGCTATGTATATATATTGTGTAGTGGCAAAATGGTTAGAGCGCCTGAAGTATCTTGGGGAAATGCGAACAGGACACTCCCCACTTTTGTTTTTGCCTCATTGTGACCTCATCAGATTGCCGAGCTCGGCCAGAAGATTCAAATCAAATTAATGAATGACTTTTGCACCTCGTAGGAGCCCAGAGTGGACAATGTTATTTGAGTTTAAGAGCTGTTTTGAAGTAGACCAAAATAATTAAGAGACGGTAGTTTTGGCTAATGAGTGCTTCCAGGCGTCCTTGAATTTGACTAGAATTAAATTAGGCAGTTACTTAGGAGGAAATAATTTAATACAGCTAAGTTGGTTATTAAATTTTATATTATTTATGCAAGTTCATTTAAAATATCACTAATATTGTATCTGTATGATTTTCTAAACTGCATGGGTTTTATTTTACATTTTTTTTCGTTTTTAAAAGCGTTGGAATTTGGCTTTATGCAGTCCATTAGGATTTAGTTTTCAAATCTCCCACAAAAGCACTCACCTTGCTCAGTAATCTCCAATTTCATTTATGTTTGATGCCTGACACAAATATGTTTTTGCAGTATATGAAGAGATTGTTGAACAAAAATTGTAGTTATTAGAGTTTGGCTTACTCATCCTCTAAAAATTCCGCTGTTTATTTGTCATGTCCCAGTTTTTGTTGGCTTTATTTTTGTCACCCAAATAATGTATTTAATTTTGTATTTCCATGCTGAGATAAAATAAAAAGCTTTTAATTTTGGCAATTTATTAATGATCTTTTGCCATAGAAAACACATTAATTTGTTCGCTATCTGCTGTGTTTGTATGTGCCTTATTATTTATTGCTAAAATGCATTAAATTTGAAAGAGCGGGCAGGGGCATTGGATTATTTATTTGGTTGCTGTTGGCTGCCATTAACTGACAAATTTTCACTAATTGCATTGCATTAATAAACTGAACTGTTACACAAACACAAAACTGTGCAAAAAAATCAACTGCGGAAAAAATATGTCCAGCGCCGTGAATTATGGCCGATGATGGAAAATGGAAAACGGGAAAATGCTGTCTAATTGCAGCTGCAATGGCAAAGGCTGGCGGCGGCGACTGCATTCGAGGAATGCAGGAGCAACAAATCAAAGGAATACCAATTCATCGACGACTGTCTGCGTATGCCATAAATATGCATCAATGCGACGATGCCACACCCCCGTTTATAAGGCCGCCTGGCCGCCCCCCTTTGCAGGCATTATAATTTAAATGGACTTTGGAAAAAGCAATTATGTGAAATTAAATTTTGTGTGCGTGTGTCTCTTAATCCTGCACTGAGCTGCATGCATAGTGCATGTTATCCCGTTTCGAGGATAACGCCAACCAGGCCAAAATGGGTGTGGTCAGAGCCCCGCCGCTCCTGTTCCCGTCTCCACTTTTCCGTCCACTCAATGTAAAAGTGCGTGCCGACACCTCGACTGGTCAGGAAGGATAAACAGGAGGAGGAACAGGAGCTGAGTGGATGGCGAAGGGACGGGAAATGGGGATAACATGGCGTAGTGCGTGTGGTTACACAGGGAAAAATGTGGGAGAGCTAGGAAATAAATTTGCTAAAATTCTGGAACTTAATTAAAATGTTATATATATATTAAAAGTAAAGTGGAAAATTGTCAAATTTTTTCTGATTTCTTTCGGAATTTTGATTGTAAAGAATTAGGCTTTTAATGGCTTTTGCCTATCACTTTCTTTTTGGCTATAAGAGGCTCCCAAGAAGAACTTAAATTCCCACAATTCGCTAATTTATTTAATTAGGCTTTGTTTGTTGTATAAAAAGTGGAATTTTAAAGTCAGATATTTCGAAATATTCCTCGAACTCTTCATAAATATTTTCATAAAAGGTAAAGCTGATTTAATTTAATAAAGAAAACTGCTGACATGCTTTTTACTCCGTGTATTTGTGTGTTTGTTGAGCACTTTTCATATGAATATGAATTGCTTGCGGTTGCATCAAGTGGCACGCGAAATGCACTCAAAGTGCATTCAAACACACTCGCCACACACAGTCACAGACACAAAAGCGAGAAGCAGACAGAGAGCAGACTTCATTTGTGCTCGGGGATTCAGTTTATTATCATAGCACCGATGACCGACTCTCATCCCCATATATGATTTATTGTGGGAATAAAGCTAAACAAAAGATTTGCCTCGACTGCTTTTGGCAGAAATAAATGCCACAAAGAACAGCAGGGAGCTAAAAGTTGAATTTTGAGAGCTGTCTCAATCAATTTGGTTTATTTATAACTGAAATTAAATGTATAAAATAATACTGCCTTTAATCCTAAATTTTATGAAAATGTATGACCTTTTAACCCCACAGATTATCCATTTGCTTAAATAAAAACTCAAAGTCAGATTCAATTTTTGAAATAAATTTGTTTATTATTGTTGCTTGACTTCATATTGTTTTTGTTTCTTTTTTGACTTCATTAAGTCTGCTTTTCCTCTCTTATCGTTCGCTTGTTCAGTTAGTTTTGCGATTATTTAAAATAAATTTTCACTTACAAACTAAATAATGGGCCATGTTCATTTTTAAACGAAAATTGTCAAATGAGAAATATATTTTCACAGACCTGCTCTGCCTCTGTTTAATATTCCGCATATATTTATGTATACATAGAAATCGTATTATTTTGCATAAGTGGCATTTAGGAACACAAAAATCTTATAAAGTATTTTATCCATATTTATCGGTATTCTGTCACTTTTCCGCTGGTCTAACATCGTTGCATTTTGTGTTTTTTCTTTGTAAGTGAGTGGGAATGAAATGTGTTTGAAAAAATTATTAATCGTGACTTGAAATGTTCAAACTTTAAATGGTAATATTTGGTTTTTCTTTCGTTTTGTGAATTCTATAAAATGGAGATTTAAAATTGGGCTTAATTGGTTTTAAGTGAAATTTTATTTTTAATGGCAAATTATTGCCATCGGATGTCTTGCTTATTTAAATTTAGCTAAAACTTTGCGAGTAACTTTTTGCTGGGTCTCTTTATTCTGTACAAAACTTAATAACTAAAAAAATGTAATATATATTATTTTTTCTGCCTGTTCCGTTTTTTTTTGAGGTTTATATTTTGTAATGCTTAGTGATTATTTATTAGTAGTATCTCAATTGTTTTAGGCCATTTGTTTTGCTGTTGTTTTTGGTGTCTTTTTTTCATTATTTTGTTTTTTAATAAATTCTTCTGGTATCTGGTTTTTTCTTTTTTTCAATTCATGAAACTTGCGTTTTATTGTATACATTTCTATAAGTATTTATATATGTACATTTCGCAGTCAGACATGCGAAAACTTTATTTATTCATGTATATTTTGTTTATTGTTTGCTTGATGAAAAAATATGGAAAATAATAATAATATTCCCTTTCCCTCTCCTGCTGCTGGTGCTGCTGTTTTTGCTTCCTTTTTTCAATCAATACACTGGCGTTGTTCTTATTTGCTCTTTTGTTATTTTAATGGCATGCCATTAAATAATTTCATTAAATGCTTTGTACGAGCAACGAACAGCGTTTCAACAAAAAATAAAAGAGACAGCCTGAAAATATGCTCCATTGATTGCTTGTTTGGTTTTATTTTGCATTTTCCGACAGTTTCTTTGGCGGCAAATAAAAAATGAAAATGAATAAATAGTAAATTTACTTTAGGAATTAATGTCGAGTGGGCATCGCGGAAGGAAACAATGGTTTAAGGGCGGATAAATTTCTCTAGAAATGGTAATTTAATTAATATCTCGTTTTAATACTTTATGGTAATTTTACTAAGGAAATAATTGTAAGCTTCAAAGTTAAATAGGGGATGCGATACAAATTCGTTTGATTTAAAAATAAACATAGTGGAAGAGTCGTTGTAAATTGTAATTGGTTTTCAGGCTGTCCATAAATCCCTACTTTTTATGCTGAACATTACTGGTGTGTGTGTGGTGTTATTTAAATGAAAAAATACGAGACCATTAAGCCCGAAACTGCGTTGAATTGTATTCATTGTGTTTCCCGATCGGACCTCGTTTGGGAGCTTAATTGTTATCATCGGCCGGTCGGCGGCTCATCATTATCGCATTTCCAGGTCGGGTAAGAGTGTGGCGGGGAGACAGCGAGAGTGGGCATGATTTACTATAATTTTATTTTCAATTCGTTGAGTGTCAGCTATTAATATTATTATTATTATGCATATATAGGTCTCTCCCTTCGGTATGTGTATGTTTTCATCGCAGCTATTATTATGACTTTTTATTGTTTGCAGCATTATTTTTCACGCGCGCTCTGTGGTGCGAGTTTCTGTTCGTCCTTTTGCTCCTTTCGCATTGTTTGATGTTTATCGTACAATTTCCTTACATGCTAATTAATTTTCCTGGCTATCTGATGATGGCGGGTGGTGTTTGAGGAGTCTGTGGAAGTGGCAAATGATTGGGTATTTTTTCTCGTATTTTTATTTTTTATTCAACATGGCTTTCCTTATATATCTGTGGCTGGTAAGTAATATTAAATAAATTAAGGAATTATATGTTATTATTATATTTATAATTATGTACAGGCCCTAATATAAAAACCGTTTAGTGTCGCTTTTTTACAATGGTTAACTTATTGAAATCTCATTTTCGGGGCTTATTTACACAGGATCGGGATCGATTTAAATTTATTTAAAGAACTAAAAGTATCAGTCTGTTCGAACCATCCCAAAAAGTATGCTAACTGCCTGGCCTCCTCGCGCTCGCATCCTCATTAATTTAGAGTTTATGTTTAGTTTATGTTTAGTTTAGGGTTTCCATTAATTTTTATAAATTCACTGGTTGCGCAGTCTGTCTCCTGCTGGTTTTGTTTGTTCTCCTTTCTTAACCTCCCTTAACCCTTAGGGCGAAACTTAACCCCGTTACGCCCACAGGTTCTTCTGCTGATCCAGATCCTCGTCCTCGTCGTCGTCGTTGAGGCTCAAGTTGGACTCGTAGTGCGTGAGCTCCGGCTGGCGGCTGTTGTTGCTGCTGCTGCTCATGGTCACGCTGCTCTGGGTGCCGCTCTCCAGCAGATTGACCCCGATGGAGCCGCCTCCGGCGCCGCAGCTGCACAGCAGGTCCTCCTCGCCATTGCAGGTGCAGGATTTCTTGCAGTTGTACGAGGCGGCAGCTGCGGAGGCGGAGACGCCTCCTCCGGGCGCCACAAAGTTGGAGCTGAAGCTGGAGGGCAGGCCGGAGGCGGCGCTCTTCACCAGCTGCGACCGCTTGCCGGTGCCGCTGCCCAGATTGATGCACTCGCAGTTGGCGTTGTTTCGGATCTGCTGCTGCTTGGCATAGTCCACGCTGTCGTAGGCGGGCGCAGTGCCGACCCCGCCCCCGCTGGGCAGGTAGCTGGGCACCGCGTACTCGTGCTGGCTCCTCCGCTGGCTCGCCTGGTGGCCAGTGCCTGCGTGGTGGTGGTGGTGCTGGTGCTCCAGCGTCTTGGCCATCCCGGCCACGCTGAGCTCCCGCTGCTGCTTCTTGGACAGCTGGTTCATGGTGTTGAACTTGCAGGCAGCCGCCGCCGCCGAGGCCGAGGTGGGAATGGCCTTGTAGCCCCGTCCCCCCGTGGCTCCGCACTCGTTGATCGTGGCGTAGTTATTGCTGCCACAGTCCGCATAGCGGGCGGTGGGCGGCGGAATGACGCCACCATTCGTGGCCTGATACTCGTGGCTGGTGGCGTACATGTTCACGGAGGGAGTGCGTCCCGACAGGCAGCCGGAGACCACGCGCTTGTTGTTGTTGCTCCGCCCGTTGGGCAGGGGCAGGGCCAGGCGCAGCTTCTGCCAGAACTTCTTGTCGTCCCACTCGATGCAGGTGCTCGTGCGCAGGTAGTGCCGCATGTCCATGTCGATGTCGCGCTGCGGCAGGTCCCCGTACAGGATAAAGACCACGCGCTTCCGGCGCTTCACCAGCTCGTGCAGGGCGCTCTTGTACTCGAAGCGGCTCCACTCGTTGTACAGGAAGTTCTTAGACAGCACCAGGACGAACTGCTTGGCGCTCTCGGCGGCCTCGATCAGGGCGTCCGTGATGTAGGCATTGATGTTCACGTCCCGGTAGTGCAGGCACAGCCGGTAGCCGATGTCGTTCTCCAGCGTCTGGGCCAGGATCTGGTTCACGAAATGCTCGTCCTGCAGGCTGTACGCGAAGTAGGCGTCGTTGGGCCGCTCCTTGTCCAGCTGGTCGACGAATCGCGGCGTCTTGTAGCAGAAGTTCATCAGGCAGCTCGTGGAGTGGGCCCACATCTTGAGCTCGTGGCGGTAGCAGAAGAGCCCGAAGATCAGGCCGAAGAAGGCCACAAAGGCGCAGGTGGCCACCAGGAGCAGCGGCAGCAGGCCCTCAATCTCGTTGGTGTGCATGTAGTGGGCCACCCCATCCCGCAGGGTGCACTTGGTGCCGTTCTTCTCCCTCAGCACGCTGGTGGCATTGTTGTAGATGCAACTGACTCGCGGGGCGTCCACTATCTTCTCGGAGCTCTGGGCCAGGTAGTTGCGGAAGCGCGCCAGGTAGCCGCACTCGCAGCTCCACTGGTTGTCCGCCAGGCTGATCTCCACCAGGTAGGGATTGGCGCTCAGCTGCCAAACCTCGAAGTGCATCAGCCGGTTGCCGTCGAGGCGCAGGACCTCCAGCTTCCTCAGCATCTGGAAGCTGCCGTTGGCAATGCTGGCTATCCTGTTGGACTGCAGGTACAGCTCGCGCAGGTTCTCCAGATTGTGGAACTCGTTGCCCTCCAGGCTGACGATGTGGTTGTCCTCCAGATGCAGGATCAACAGGCGCTTCAGCCCGCTGAACGTGGTGTTGTAGATGTGGGCCACGTTCGAGTTGTTGGCATACAGCACGGCCAGGTTCTTGCGGCCCAGGAACGAGTGTCCCGCCAGCTCCACAAAGTTGTTGCCATCGATGTACAGCTCAGTGGTGTCCATGGGCACGCGCCGCGGCATCTCGGAGTAGCCGGCCCCGGAGCACTCGACGATGTTGGTGGACCAGGTCTGGTCGTGGAAGCAGGTGCAGTTCGTGGGGCAGGTCATCTCGCAGTCGCAGGCGTCGAACTCGCAGCAGTGGCACACCGCGAAGCAGTGGGTCTTGTAGGTGCACAGGAAGTGCTTGGGCTCGGCCTCGATCAGGGGGATGTAGGCACGCTCCCTGTTATTGAGGAGCTTGCAGTATATGGTCTCCAGATCCATTATTCTGGGATACTGGCGGGAGGAGATGTGATTCACATTGTTTATCTTCTGCAGCCAGTCGATGTTGCAGTCGCAGGTGAAGGGATTGCCGCCGATGTAGAACTCGGGCAGGGGACGGTGCTCCCACACGGGCAGTATCCTCAGCGACTTGATGTCCAGCGTCGTGATCTGGTTGGCATAGAGGTCCACCCGGGTCAGGTTGGTCTTGTGCATGAAGGTGTCCGGATCCACGGTGGTTATCAGGTTGTCGTTCAGGAACAGCAGCTCTATGGAGTTGGGTATGGAGCCGGGCCCGATGCGCTGGATTTGATTGAAGCTCACGTCCAGGGTCTGCAGCTTCAGCTCGGCATCCAGGCCGAACCGATTGGACAGGGAGCTCAGGCGGTTCTTGTGCAGATCCAGCCACTGCAGGGTGGCGGGAACGTGGCCATAGTCGAAGGCCTCCAGGCGATTGTCGGAGATGTTCAGCCAGAGCAGGGAGGGCATGTTGCTGAACAGGCCATTGATGTCGTTCAAGTCGTTGCCATCCAGCCGAATGGCCTGGATGCTCGACGTCATCTCGAAGGCACCTGGCTCCACAACAGCGATGCGGTTCCTGGCCAGATTCAGGATCTGCAGGCTGGGCAGATCCCTGAAGGTGTTCATCGTGATGTTCTCCAGATAGTTGCCAATCAGGCGCAGGCCATAGAGATTGCCCAGCCCCTTGAAGGCACTGTCCTCCATCACGGTTATCATGTTCTCGCCCAGGTCCACGGTCCGCAGATGCCGCATGTTCCTCAGGGCCAGCGGCACCGTCTTCAGCTGGTTGCCATTCAGATTGAGGTCCTGCAGGGCACTGCAGTTCCGGAAGGCGTCCGGATGCACGCCAATCAGCGCATTGTTGTCCAGCGAGAGCAGCGACAGGACGTACAGCCCGTTCAGGGCATAGGCGTCCAGGTACTTCAGCTTGTTGTGGGAGAGGAGCAGCGTGTGCAGGTTGTTCATCGGGGCGAAGGTGTCGGCCGCTATGTTCTCCAGCTGGTTGTGGCGCAGGTTCAGGATTTGCAGGGTGTACAGGTCGCTGAAGATCTCCGGCTCCAGCTTGGTCAGCTTGTTGTGCGAGAGATTCAGCAGGACCAGGCGGATGAGGCCCACGAAGGTATTCTTGTCGATCCACGTGGAGGTTATCTGGTTCATCGAGAGGTCCAGGGCCTGCAGCTGGTCCAGGTTCGAGAAGAGCTGCGGATTCAGGACACTGATCGAGTTGTTCTGCAGGTACACCTCCTGGATGACCTTGGCCTGCTCCGCAAACAGCTCGGTGGGCAGGGCCACGATCTTGTTGGAGCTCAGATTCAGGATCTGCAGGTTCTTCAGGCCACTCAGCGCCTTGTCGGCTATCATCGAGATGCCGTTGTTGTTCACAGACAGGACCCGCAGACGCCTCAGAGTGCCAAACCCATTCGCTGGCAGGACCACAAAGTCGTTGTGGCTCACATCCAGGTACTCCAGGTCCAGGGAACAGCTGCTGGCACTGCTGCTGCTGCCGCTAGGTTTCTTGGCCGACTCTGTGGTGGAGCTGGACTCGGTGGAGCCACTGGGGGATCCAGCCTCCTTGCTGCGATCCCGGAAGCCCAGCTCGTTGACATCCTGCAGGCGGTTCTCGCTCATGTTCAGGGCCGACAGCTCGGACAGGGTGCAGAAGATGTTGTCTGGCAGGGACCAGATATTGTTGGAGCTCAGGTCTAGGCGCTCCAGCCTCCGGGTCACCGAGAAGGCGTCCGCCTCGATCTCGAAGTTGAGGGCCGGCCACAGGATGTTGTGGGTGCGCAGCGTGAGGTTCCTTAGCTGCTCGAGGCCATCGAGCACCTGGCGACCCAGTCGCCCCAGCTTGCAGTACTGTATGGACAGCTGCTGGAGCCTGGCCAGGTGGGCGAAGGACTGAGCCTCCAGGCGGCTCTTGGCCATGATCTCGTCGTTGCAGAGGATGTGCAGCGCCACCGTGTGCTCCGCGGGAATCACGCTGAAGTTCGTCGTGTCGAACTCGCTGTTCACCGTCCGCAGGTTGCAGGTCAGAGCTATCTCCGGCTGGTCCAGGCCAGCGGCCGGCATGAAGTGACAGTCATCGGGGGCGTCGTACAGCGCTGAATCCCCGCCAGAGCCGGAGCTCAGGGGACGCAGGGTGCGCGCCGGAGTCGCGGGCTGCATCAGCTGGGTGTTGGAGACACCGGCCTCGCCCATTATGGCATTGGAGTGCGACTGCTGCTGGTGCTTGCTCGACAGGGACTCCGTGGTGTGCTGCTGCTGCGACTGCTGCTGATCCTGGGCCAGGACCGAGGGCAGTGCGAGGAGGAGTAGTAGCGTATAGTAGATCATCGTGGCCACTCGAATTTCTGGGCCAGAAAAGGCTTGGAGGAGGGAAGTTGTTGTGGGATTGTGGGAGAAACGAAAAGAAAATCAATTCCACTGGCTGGCAAAGGAAAAGTCTGCGCACATATTTTCGGCTTGTGCTCCCTCAACTTCAGGCCAGATTTTCCCAACTATATTTTTTTTAAGTTATGTTCTCTTTTCGATTTTAAGCCCGGCACATTTTCTAGCACTTTGAAGGTGTGGGTTTTATTTAAATTTTCCTATTCGTTTTTCGCTTTTCGGTTTTCAATTTGAATTTGGTTAGACGATTTCGGGTTGTTCGGTTCTCGTTTCGAAACTCGCGTCGCGCTGGTAGGAACCTCTGATGAATTTTAATTTAGCTGCGGGCGCGAATTCTATTATCACTTTTTCGGCTGAACCCAATTCTTGTGTTGTTTTTTTTTTCTTTCTTTTGTGGGACTCGAGTGGTGCAGCGCCGATGGTTCTCCGGTTCGTAATGTAACGCGCACGTTGGCTGATTTTCGACTGACTGCCGCAACGTGCGCAACTTCTCTTTTAAATAGAGAACACGAGCGCCCGAACTCCGAAAAGCCGAGGGCGCAACGACAGCGAGCTGGAAAATGTGAGCCTTTCGGCTCTGCACACTCGGGAAATTCTCCAGCGAGAGAGGCAGCGAGAGCTGAGACTCTCCGGAGAGCGTGTCGAAAGGGAAATTCGCTCTGCCTGAACGGATGCTGGGAAAATGCTATTCTCTCGCATCTTCTAATCGCATCAAACAGCTGGCGTTGGTTCGTATTTTCTTTTATTTTTCTCTGCTTTTTCGGCTCGTCCTTCCTTCGTATATCCTTTATTTTTTTGCCGCCGAATCGGAGATATCCGCACCCCCCGCCGACGACCGTCGACCGGCGACTTCGCTGCTGTCTCTGTTTTGATAATGAAAATATATGATGTGCATGGGCCAGCGCCAATCTTCATACAAACGTAATTTATTTTTATGCCGTGTGCATGTGTGTGTGTGTGTGCGGAGGAGGTCCTTTTGCCATTTTTCGCTTTCTGCTCCCGTTGTGGGAGCGGGTCCCATATAAAAATAATAATTCCTCACATTCCATTAAATTACAATAATAATTTTAATTAAACTGTTTTGTTTGCGCCTCATGTAGCAATTCCTGTGGCTTCATGACTTCTTTTTCGCCAGCAAAAAAGCAAAAAGGCAAAAAACTGTCTCCCCCCATCAGGTTAATGATAATGATTATGGATCCGCATTATGGGACCATTGTTTGGGGGCCTGAGTGGTTTTGTGTGTGTGGATTTAGGCGGATTTGTTTGCTTTAGAATCGAGGAAGTTACGCAAGTTTTGGGTTACTTTCGTAGGGGGTCTTATAAATAAAATAATAATAAATACAAATATTTAAACATTAATACATCTATTTAGAATTTTTATGAATTCTTCCCTGTTTATTATTTTCAGAGTTTCCAAGGAATGTCTTCATGCCTAAGGACACCTTACCTTCTTTTGTAGCCTTGAGAAATCTCAGATATTCCTCAAAGTAAATCATCCATCAACCATATTTTCCAAGGGTTAATTTATAATGGTGGCCCATTTCTTTGTTCCTGATTTTTTTAACCTATGCCCTGCTTTATTTGGATTTCTGTTCAATATTTGTATGAAAGCAATAATATTGATGGATCACCGCACAGCGAATTGAAAAGCAATTGCCACGGCAGAGTAACCTTGATAGAAACACTCCGTCTTTCACGACTAATTCCCAAGAAAAAAAACAGCTGCCCTGGCCAGGCACTTTATCTGTGAGTAATTTTCCTTGGCTGGCGCGAAAGTTTTCCCATATCCATGGGTATGTGGGTACGGATATTTTTGTCGCCACCGAAAGCAAACACAAAAACATTTCTAGCAAATTGCGTCAGCCGACCGAGGGCGCCCGCCACCCAGCTTCGTGCTGGGCTAATGATTTGCCTAATGTTTCTAACAATTATGTGGCTTGGCCACACAAAAGAATATATTATGTAAGTTATTAAAATTATATCACCAGCAGTAGCAGCAAAAGCAGCAGCAGCGCCACGAACAGCAGCCAAGTCTAATAAGCCTCCTGCACGGAGATAAATTATGGTAATATTTGTTTTTTATTAGCAAGCTAAGAATGTTTAGTTCTTTGTAGAAATCTGTGAGTTAGAGTATGTAAAAAATTAAATAAGACATACAAAACACATTAAAAGTTAACATTTTCTCAAAATCTCCTAGTTTTAACCTTTGTTTCAGGTGCATGGTCACTCTGAACCTCAGCTATGATGTAATGTAATTTGACTAAAAGAAATATTGAGAATCTAATTTAATTTTAAATTCATAATTAATTAAAAAATGTATGATTACATGCCTGTAACATTAAACTATAGAAAATAACAAACTATATATAAAGTTTCTCCCAGTGTGACCCTCATTTTCCTCACCTTCGGGCCTTCGCAGGCTCTTTCAAATGTAAATGGCGGCGAGGACGAGGTTTTTGTGGCTCGCTCCTCCTTTGTGTGGTGGCGGCACATGCAACCAAGAAGGAATATTTCTTCGCCGGTCCTATTCTTTCATTTTTTTTCGGTGGTTATCAATTTGGTGAACGCTTCTGGCTTTTGTCCGTGGTCCTGGTCGCAGCGCAGCTTCTTTATTTATGTGCTCCATAACGAAGGTTTCTTTCGCTTTTTTTTGGTCACACGAATGACAAGATTTTCATCAACGTCATTAATATTAACTTTTGCAATAATTCTCGAGCTGTGGAAAATTATGAGAAATGACCCACAAGATAAAACCGGAGTCTGGGAGCGGAGAGAGCGTAGAGCGGAGCCGAATCAGAGTCCACTTTTCGACAAAGCCATAACTCTCGGGCTGGAGGAGATTGGATTGGTTTGCTGGATATAGTGGGGATGTCCTTGCCATGGTATTAGCCTGACGTCTGGACGGCTTTCAAGTCAATCTTAATTGTGGCTCTGTGCTCTGGACTCGGCCTAATGACAGCATTTCGGATTACTTTCACTCAAAGCCAAGGGGAAGAGCCTGGAAAAAAAGACGGTTGCATATTTTATGGCGCCCAAGCAGCTTTACGGGGGCACTGAGAAAAAAACGGAAAATTACTTTAATGTAAGAGAAATCAGAGGAAAATTTATTTAACCGAAATAAATATAATTAAATGGGATATTTTCTTTTTATCCTTAAATAAATATTTTTTGCACTGTTAATTCTTTATTTTAATTAACAAATTTAATATGATTTTATAAAGCCAAGCTTCTCAATATTTAAGGCTAACTACTTACTTTTATTTCGTATCGCAAGGTAATTATACCGTAAAACCACCTTGAATTCCGCTCAATGTAGGATAAGGTAAGGCAGGGGGCACCTCCCTATCGCTTCATCTCTTTCTGCCCAGGACAAAAATCACAATTAAATGTAACAATTGCGTCTCTGGGGGCCGCAGGTCTCAGTCTCGGTAACAAGAGCATCAGACTCGGTTGCCTCCTGTCAGTTGCTTGTCCGATGCCAGCTTAAATTGCCCATACACGTCACAGCTACCCACCAGGCCAGTTGTCCTTCCACCTAGCAGGCAGCCACCCACTCAATGCCATCCTTCTTATCCCCACCCACAGAAATCAGACATCTTCCCGATCCCATCCTTTTCGGCAGCTTTGGCTCGTCCTCGTTTGTCGTTTCTCTTTCACTCTGTTTGCGTTTATTAATTGTTGCCTTTATTTTGGCCTCATTTTATTTGATTTGGTTTTCCTTCGACTTTCCTTGCCATGCCATCCTGCCAGCCTGCCAGCCTGCCTGCCTTTTTTCTGCTCCTTTGTTTTCACTAGCAGCAGCTATAAAGCCAAACCTAATTGACTTATCTTGCCATGGGTTTGCTAATTTCTCGGCCATTGTGTCTCGGCAGTCGTGGAGCTTCTTTGGGCCATAAAAATGGCCAGATAGCCGGATAAGTCAGTCAGTGAGGCATTTCAGGCAGCTCAGGCAGCTCAGACAGGCGGATAGGAATCTTCAGCGCACTAATTAGCAATTGACATGAATTGCTCATTAGCAGCAAACTAAAGCTAAAAATTTTCCTAGGCTATCTGTCCAACTACCAGTCCAAGGATTGGTATCCGAAAGATAACAGACAGGATAAAAAGTGTCTGTCATTTGGTGGGGGATGGATGCTCCTCTGCTGGTCCCCTTAATCTCTAAATACACTTGTAAAAAAATGTCTAATAGAATATAATGGCACTCAGCTGACACATATCAAGACGTAGCTGTCAAGTTTTTGTGTTATTCATGGGAGAAGTTGTATTTTTTAGGGAAAATTTCAATTAAAAGTGAAGCAAATGGAAATTGTAAGGAAATTATCACCTAATTAAAATATTTTTAAAGATTTTAGTGCTTTGAAAACTAATTTAATTAGTAAATATAATTATTTATACTTAATAAGTTTGAAAAGTTTGTCATCACAAAACAACCAAGTTACTCAAAAATGTCTTCCATTTGACAAAGTTGAAGCAATAAAGCCGAGGTAAATAATATTTAATATACGGAAATTCCGCACCTAACCCAATTTTTATTGGAAAATATCTTTCCACATGCCGGGCCCAAGAGGAGGCTGCGGTTTCCCCTACCCTTGCCTTCTGTGCGCCGCCTTGGCAAATATATTGCAACAAATCTTGAATGTAGCCTGACCAAAGTCCATAATGACAGTTGTGCCCAAAGAAAATTGCACAAGCCAAGGACGACGAGTCGAAAAAGGAAGCGTGGAGGAAAAAGCGGTAGCTGAAATTGCAGCAGTTGGGTTCTGAGCCAAGTAATTGCCCGGTCGACCTTCAAGACGGTTCACATCCACATCCAGTCGAGTCCGGTCCAGTTCAGTTCAGTTCACATAAAAGTCCTGGCCACAGTTCTGTGGGTTATGAAAAGGTGGCAGCCGGAAATCGAACATGTGGCCTCAACCGAAATCGGAAGGGCGAGGGGTTGACATTTAATTTATAAGGAACGGAGCGCAGCCTGGCTGGCTGGGTGGCTCACCTTGGGTGGGAATTGGACAGTGGAGAGTGGAAAGTGGGAAACGAGATGAAGTCCTTCGTCCACCAATTTAGTTGTCAAAATACGCCGAAATGTAAACAATCAATGAACAAAAAATAAGAGAAAAATGCAGCCAACTGGGCTGGGGCTGACTTGACATTTACCTACATGTTAGTGCTTCCTGCTTCCGCTCCGAAGGAATGATGGTAGAAAAAAGGACAATGCACAAGGCTCATAAAGACATTTGGGAATCAGCTATGGCAAACTGACAAACAAATTTTTTATTTCCTTTGCCGGGGCAAGAAAGAAAGGACAAGATGAATTGCCGATGGCTGTAAAATGTCCTTTTAAAGCAAATACAGAAGGACACTGGCGAACTGGACCACCACCACAACTAATCTTGAACATCCGCAAGTGTTTACCTTGGAGTCTCCTTTCAATTCCTCAATCCCCTCAATCTTCCTCAATTGTGAATTGTATGTGTGCATGACTATTGGATTTTGCATTGAGATCTGCTTTACTCGGATGGCAGGAAGCGCAGCAGGAAGGGGTCTGGGGGTGGGAATATGGAATTAGATAATATCTCCATCGAGATGACAGCCCCGGGGTCCGGGGCTTGGCGGTGCGATTCCGAGAGAGATACGGAGTACACGGATACTTGAATGGCCCGCTTCCTCAAAGGTTGTTTATGTGTCCCCTCTTCAATCTCAGATAAAAGTGTTGAGAATTTGCCTCTGTTTACCCAACAAAGTGGCTTGGATTTGCTGGCACAAAAAGAGAAAGTAGGCTAAGCTGATTGAGATGAGATGGTTAACTTTCAAGATGTCGAGAATTTGGATTAGCACTTGCAACAGTCTTTAAGAAGGGAGTATATCTTTGATCAGCAGTGAGAAAAATGATCATAACCATATCCGAAAACCAAAGGAGAATGTATCCATGGATCAGATGGGATTATAAAGCAGGAACAGTATGAGAAAAATAATATAGGTCCAGATAGAAGAGGAGACCCGGTAAAATAAAGCAGATATAGGATTAAAGGACAACTGAGATAGTTGTAAGTGAACCTTTTCTCTAAAAATCCTATTCTGTTCTTGGTATAAAAAATGTATTTAAAACTATATAGTATTTTTAATATAATGGACTTATAAAATATAAATTAAGTATTAAGATCTAAAGATTTTCAAAGATCTTCCATTTATCAACCTTAAGACCTTAGGAAATTGTATGAAATTTTTTATAAAATATTAAATACAGATCTTATTGCAAATTCGACACCTTTTTGTATTGTTCCAATCTTGAAGAGCCCCTTGAATCGTTTGATAACAATTGAAAGTGAAATTCTACCCATAACAATATGAATTTATTCAGCCTTCACTGCTCTATAATCTTCTCATTTCCGCTCCGGGAGTTCCCTGGAGTTTTAAGTCTGACTTTTGGTCTGTGCCTGCTGTCAAAGCATTCCCCTCCCTCCGTCCCATCGCTCCTTTCCCCTCCGATGCCCTCCGATACCCTCGTTATCCTGCTCCACAAATCACCCAGCAATTTTCGATGTCGGGTAGCGTTTTCTTCATAACCAGAGGCTACTCGAATTTCATAAATTTCGAATACCCGCACCCCTCGAAGGGTCGAAGGCAGAGAAAGTGTCAATTTCCCAACGATTCAATCTAACTTTGCTTGTTGGACAGTTGGTTTTTTTATGGCCGGGCCATGGCTATATAGTTGCCTGCACCTTTGGGCTTAATTTTTCGCTCTCTCTCGTGAAAATTGCGATCGAAACAAAAGGCTTTGCTACTATAGGGGAGGTGGGGAGGTGTCGGGTGGGAAAACAATACGAAGGCATTTGGCAATGCGCCTAGCAATCAGTGCTGCCTTTGTCCTCAATCCTGGAGATTTCACACTGTTTAGCTTGACATTTAACTGTCAATCAAGACGGCACTCTGGCATTGTTGGACTCCTAGCTGTCCTCTGTGTGAGTCCTTGCGACACTAAGTGCTATAGTGTGTGTGTAGTGCACTCGAAAAAATTTAAGGAAGAAAGGACAAAATAAAGGAAGGTTACTGGGCAAGCTACAATTTATTTTCTATGAAAAGTATTTGAAAAACTTTAATTTTTAAGCCTGGTTCTTTTGGAAATCAATTGAAATCTGTAAAGAATATTGCTTTAAATATATTTAATATGTGCGTTATGTGTAAGGTATTTTTGTGGTAAATAATTTATTTATCAACGAACTTTTTAAATAAAAAAAAATTTGGAGAAGAGAGTGTTAGCTCCAAGAGAATAACGAAACCATTTCTTTTAAAAAGAAATATCCAACTTCAAGGCATTTAATATGTGGCTATTATTTTCTTCTTAGTTCAGATAATCTTTTACATCATTTTCTGCAATTATGGTAATTTATTTTATTTTTTCCCAGTGCATGTCCTGTCCAGCAGCCGTGAAGTGTGACTCTGAATCGAGTCGAATCTGTTGGATCGGTTGCGATTTGCGTTGGAAGGTGCGAGTTTGACGGCTACCATAATGCCATTAGGCGCAGCGGGAAAGTCACTCGAGGAGCGAAGCGCGCCGCAGGACTTCACGCCGAAATAAGAAAAACTCATTAAATCAGAGCTGAGACAATGGGGAACCGTTGAATGTATTCGAAATACGAAAACTGTTTCGAGACGGCCGAGAAAACCCTCAAAAGTGAAGTCAGTCGAACAATGCACCGCGTGAGATGCAGAGAGCGAGCAAAACTGTGGCAGTCCTTTCAGAGTTTTTCCTTATTTTCCATTCGCATCGGTGTGTGTGCGTGTGTTAGTTTCTGTTTCTGTTTCTGTTTGTAGGTAAGATTTTCGAGAGAACAGCGACAGCTGTTGCCCGTGGTGAGTTTTCTCGGCCAGTTTGCAGACTTCAAAACTCACCACGGCTCTCTCTCAGCTCTCTCCGCTGTTCGCTCTCATTTTCCTCACTGGGTCAGTTTGGGAAATTCTCTCTCTGACTCTCTCCGACTTTCCTACTCTCCCATTTCTCTCGGTGCGTGGGTGACACATTTTTTGGAACTCCAATTTGTGTCTGTTGCTTTTTTTTTTTTATGGCTTTAACTAAAATAAATTTTAATTAATTGCAGGCTAATCAATGGAGGGCTTATTTGGGGTTTTTGGATTAATAGATATTTTTAGGAGCACTTTAGAGATACAAATATTTATTATATATGTTGTTGGACTTTTAAAGCTCACTGTTTTGTGCTCCACCTTTTTTCAGCATTTTTTCTTGGCTTCTGTTTTGCTTTCTGCTCATCTTTTCTTCAGTTTTTCCTATTTTCCGTGTTTTTTTCGCGATGCATTCCCCGTGACTTACTTTTCGGTGTCAATGCCGGCATTATTTGTTATTTTTCTCCTTCCGATTGTGCACATGTTTTCGAAATTCCTTCATATTTATTTGGCAATTTCATCTGTTGCAAGTTTTATTTTCATATCGTTTTTTTTTATGTGGCAGCTATCTTAACGCCCGCAGCCATTAAAGTCTTGTTTGGGCTGGGTTTTATGGGTGAAAACACTTTATGAGGCTTTAATATTGAAGGTAACGCAATTTCGGCGTTGATGAGCCAAGATATGGGTGGCGGTTTGGTAGATATCGTTATGATATTTAGGTATCGTAGATTTTATAAGTCGCCTTAATTTAATACTGTAAAAACTTATATGAAATTAATAGTAAAGGAATTAAAAACAAATTAGTTAGTTCATCTTGAAAAACATTTATAAAGGAACCAACGTTATAAGAATAAATGTATTCATTATCTTATGTTTCCATCAAAGTTACCTATAAAGCTTTCCCTTAAACTAGACCGAGTACATCATCAATGTTTCACTCTACTCGCCCATTTCTTGAACATTTCGCTTTGAGTACATCATCCGCAAGTACAAGGTTCTCAAGATTTCATGCTCTCCTTCTGTATCTTCCGTCGAGTGTGCGGATTTTTACAGTTGCTTCTTCAATTTTTGACACACTTACCGGGCAAGTTTCAGTTTTATGCTCGCTTGAGTTGAAATAGTTTTCCCAAACCCCAAGCCCAAGCCCAAACCCAACCCAAGCGCCGGAGTTGAAAGCAAGGCAGCAGTTTTGCAACCGCAAATATGCAGCAAGGATGTTGGGCGTTGGGTGGAAAATTGTGGGAAAATTGGGCGGTGAAAAGGAGATGGGGAAACGGGGGAGGAGGAGAAAGTGACTTAACCTGAGCATTAAAGTGCCTCTCGGCTGTTTTGTGGGCGAAGCATCTGACTTTGATTTCAGCCCTGAAGGTGCGTGTGTCCCAATAATTTGCCCCTTCCGTTTTTCCTCAACAATTGTGAGATAATGGCACTGGGAGAAAAATTATACTACTGTGTTATACATTTAAAATATATTTACATTTATAAAATAAGATAAAAGCCATTTACCAATTGAATTAAATTCCTTTTAATAAAATAATGTGCAACAAATTATATCAAATTTTATTTATCAAGCTTAGCTATTCTCTTTTATTTTGTGTGCTAGAGCTATATGGGTGCCAGTGTTGCCAGGGGTATAACAAATAGGGTTGTCTCTCTTTCCCCTTCTTCCCCATGGAAACAATTGAAATGGCAACCGAGCGATGGCATGCTGTCAACATTTTTCTGCCATAATCAAAGTGAATAAATAACATGAAAGAACTTTTTCTGCCCCCTCTGCCCCCTTTTCAGCATTTTCTCCTCTTAACTGAAACACAGGCGACAGAGCAATTAGAAATCAAATTTTCCCTACAGCGGAAGGCAGCTGAAAATAAATGGTTGGGGGCTCTGAGGGAAATTAATTAAAATATTCCGGAAAGGAAGAAAAAACGCGGTGGGAGGCGCAGAACAGGGCAATTAGATTTCATTTATTTCCTTCAACTTTATTTTATTGTTTCTCTGCCGACCACAACAAATGATGGCATGGTCTAGGTTAAGTTGGGTTCGGAAAGGAGGAAAAAATAAGTAGAACGGAAAAAAGAAAGGAGTACAAAAATGAAATTAAAAATTCGAAAGCTATCTGGTCTATAATTGCGCAAATCCTTTAATATTTATCCCTCATTACAAAAAAGGGTAATATAAAATATTTATCTCAAGGATTTTGGGTTGTTTATGGTTAAGCAATTACGGGGTATTTTCTTACATAGAAAAGACTTAATTAAAGGTCTTGAAATGTATTAAAATGAATGAATGTATTTAAGAATTTAATGCTATACTTTTGGGTATCTGATTTTCAAATCTGCTGATATCACAAACATATTGAGGTGTGAAAACAATTTATTCCGATCTGCTCGTTTATTTATTGTAAAACGTAAAATTTTTACTAGAGGGAGCGACATATTTGCTCTGCCAAATAAATATATGCACAGCTTTAAATCCATTAAGTCTGCTCTCCCTACAATTTGAACAATTCAATGCGAAACGCCATTAAAATCATGTCAATTGTAATACGAGGGCAAAGCCTCGCTGTGACCGTAGTTAAGCCTGTCTCTTTCAGCCCGCCGCCCCTTGCCCTGATTCTGGCAGTCGATTTGTATATTTTTTTTACACCTTTTTTAGGTAGCTTTTAGTTTTGATGTGCAGGGCGTTAAATTTGTCACACGGCTCGCTCTCTCGCTCTCTGCTGCTATATTGCGTAGGGCTGTCCTTTTCGCTTTTGCCTGTGCATATAGAAAATGTCATACAAATAAATTTTAATACCACACACACTTGCGCACACACACACTCGGTGCACAGGGAAAAAATGTTCTGGAAAAGTTTCAAGTGCAGTGCGGAGCGCACACCTCAATTTTATGACCACCATAGCCGCCACCCACCCCTTTTGCCAGGCTGTGCAAAAATGCCATAAATTAAATTTTATAAAAAACAATTACAGAGAGAGAAGCAGGGACACGCCTCCTCCGCTGCACGCTTCCACCCGGAGGAACCTTGACAGGTCTACATGTGCCCAGGCTGTGGTTTACACTTGTAAGCATTTTCTGCCCCAGCATATTTCATGCAGAAGGACCCAGAAAAAAAGGAGGAAATCCAGGGACTAGCAAGCAGCATTTGCAAGTGTGTAAATTTTATTATTTCTGCGGGCAGGAGGCGGGACCAGGACTGGCAGCAGGAGCAGCAGCAGGAGGAGCTGACTTACCTGCATTGCTTAAATTAGCACTGCCAAAAATATGTGGGGCAACAGGTCGTCGTCGTCGTCGTCGGCAGGAGCAGCAGCCGCCTTTC
The DNA here is from genome assembly GCA_008042615.1 of Drosophila auraria. NCBI lineage: Eukaryota > Metazoa > Arthropoda > Insecta > Diptera > Drosophilidae > Drosophila > Drosophila auraria. The sequence goes on along the minus strand of VNJW01002379.1, from coordinate 1,849 downwards.
TGCCCTGGAATTTCAACTTTCCTTTTCGCTAAATTGGCAAGGGGGCAGGGATGGGTGGAGGGAGTCCTTGGGTGGGATGCCGCCTGCCCTCCATACATCATTTCCGCTTTTATGCTTTTTTATGTCCTTTTAATAGATGTCTCTGCATTGGAAGCAATTTATATTCCTTTTTTAGCCAAGGAATCTGCAAAGGAGTTGAGGAATGGCGAACGGGGAAGGTAGACTAGGAGTCCTTGCTTTGCCTGGGCTCTGTCGGTGTCGTTATTTGCATTTTATGTATTCAAATTGTGACATTTACACACATGCAATCCCACACACTCGTACTCCTGGAAAATTCTCTGACAGTTGGAGTCGTAATATTAGTTTAAACAAATTACAAACAATAAATATACAATATTAAAAAAATTAATAACATATTTAGATTTCAGAAAATATTATTAGATTCAAAGAAATATAAATATATTAAGCTGATTGTTTAATTGGTGAATTTATTTAATATCTTATAGTTAATATAACCTTAATTTAGTGGCTGTAACTTTTATATTATATTTATTGTAAATTAAATAAATTCATATTCTTTTATGGAAAAATCATAAGCCTTTTGAAATCCAGGAACAGTTTTCTTAAATAGTATACAATTTTAGATAAATGTCTTAATTTTATTTACATTTTTCCCATATCTATTCTTGTGGCCTTGTGTGTTTTTCGAGCAGCTCTCATAGATATTCATTTGTATGTCAGTCGACTGCTTCTCTTTTTCCCAGCCTCTTTTTCCACCGTTCCCACTCATCCTGCACGAATGAATCTAATTGCGCAAATGTGTGTTAAATTATATTTTTGCATACGCAGACAATCTGGGGAAGGAGCCAGAAGGGGTTAAAGGGGGTTTTCGGTGGTTATATGTGCCAGATGTGCTCGCTCTCTCCGTCCCGATCCCAGCTCCTCCTTCGCCACCAGGTCCTTGTTGTTACTTCGGTCTTACCATCTAAATCTAACAGCCAGGTGTGTGTTTGCATATGTGGCTGTCTCTTTCTCCACGTCGAGGGTTGGGTGAGCAGTTCTCAGGCGCTACCAGCATGGGTGACTTTGAAAATATGTAACACTTAATTATCGAATGAAATATCTTAGGAGAGCCCGCATGGAATTCGGCTGATTTTCAATTCTGATCAAGAACTAATGAAGGCTGAGAACGGAGACAAGAGAAGCAGCTGAAACAATATCTTTGAATCAAATATAACAAATAATGAAAAGGTTTTTTTGGTAGATATATGTGAGATACTTTATTGTGCTTTAAATATAGTAGTTAAAAAATAAAATATTAATATACAGATATAAAGTAAAAAGGAGTATGTGTGAGGGTACAATTTTTTTATTATTATTTTTCTTTCTTATTATTTCAAATAAACCGCCATAAAATTACCAACTTGAGCTTAACAGCACGATTGGTGCTGTTAACGCTAAACTAACGATCTGGTATCTCCAACCCTTGACAGTTGTCAAACAAGGATCCGGCAACCCTTACTTTGCCAAGCATAAACTTCCGATCCGCCAAATCTTTCTTTTGCGATTGGAACCTTTAAGAAAACAGACGTGCGTTTTAACTTAACGTACAAGTTCCGCGTGTGCAACATAACCTTTGCGAGCAAGTCCTAATATATATAGGCATCCCATCCATTCGTGTTCCAAAACAGTATTACAACCGGCGCAGACCAAATTCGGTCCGCTGCTTCTTCTTCCTCGGCGTCCCGCAGGTGAGCAGCTTAAAAATCTGCAAACGCGAGGGCTATAGTAATTGTGTTTTCTTGGTTAGATCAAGCAAGTGCAGATTCCTTGCAGTGCAAGAGAACAG
>VNJW01002378.1:0-40291 GCA_008042615.1 Drosophila auraria | reverse complement strand
GTTGCTTAGTTTAGTGTTTATATATAGTAAATCAGGCGTAATATTATTTTCCAAATTATAGTTACTCGGTGAGGTGGGGATGAGAGGTCCCCAATAATGCAATGGATGTTGCCGAGAGCAGCGCACAGAAAAAGCATAGCAGATATTCTAAACAAGGGTTAATCCAAATATTGGTGAACACATTTAAAAATCCTACTGATAAACCACGTGCTACGAACGGCAAAGCGACATAGGTCCCCCGACATAATCTTGGCCAGTAAAACTGCAATCCCGACTATGTCGCAAACGACATAAAGTCGCTGTCAAAATAACGACAACTTCCTGTCCGCGAGATTTGAAACGTCCACCAGCGGCAAGATTATGTTGCTTTTAAACAACATATAATCGCTGCCAAAAATAGCACATACATTTCAGGGAAATTATCAATGGTCACATCTATGAGCTTTATTGATCATTTATAAGGTGCTTTAACATTGTATATTTATTTAAAATATTTCAAAGCTACCATTGACTTCAAAGCAAATTTTTTCCGGTCGAAGTTGACCGAAGTGGTCCGTTGCAGTTAGTAGATAAGTTCCCCTGTAGCGCCCAGGTCTTAGAGGTACATCAAGGCCAAATACTAACGACAAAACAAATGGCTCGAACACTAGTTTAGTCTGTTAAATGTTAAATTAAAAATGTGTTAGCGAGTGTTCATCGTAGCCGGTTACATGGGTTTCACGTGTTAAAGAAGATTATTAGTATAATTTATTTTAGTGCCCTCTAATAATTTCAGAAATCTTAAGTTCATCAGAACCATTACTTTGGTATAAAGAGCCTTCGAAAGTAATCCGTTTAAAGTTTTAAATTAACTATCTCGGAACTAAACTTTGTGAACATGTGCAGAAAATTTTAATATTTGTGGAAAGGTAAAAAAAAATAAATAAATAAAAATGAAGGAAGCCCATGTAACCTCTATGTTGGTGTAAAAAAACGTACTCCTGCGACATTTAGACAGTTTCGTTTTGCTTCATCAGAATTGATCACATGTTGAATGAATTGATAGAAAAAATTCCTGTCATCGTACCATATGCTGCAAAAATCGTTATACTTTATATTAAGTATAGTTGGCTGCCAAATTCCACGGTCATAGTAAGTTACACTGAGGGAGACCTACAAGAAACCAACCACTATAAGTATTCAGCTTTGGTGTAAATTCACTCAAACTCGACCTGAACGACATCTGTTGCTTGGATATTCCATACCGTGGTTACAGAACCAGATACGGCTATTCCACCTTCTACCATCGCAAAAGAAGCGTTTGAGAAATCAAACAATTTATTTATATTAGAATACCCCGGAATGTTCTGATGGCACTCAGAAAAAACAGTTTCATCCTCTAATACGTATTCGTATTGCCTTTCTACCGAATATTTTACAATGCTCAGGAAGGTTACAATTACTTTCAACACGTCGCCGCACATTTTCGATTTTAGTCTAGGATGACTTTTTGGAGGGACGGCACTTTTATAGCCTTTTTTCGTACTAATTATATCCACCTTAATAATAGTAATTAATATTCAAAATTTAATCAGATACTTTTCCAGTTTTTCATCTGGTATTAATTACCGACATGTAGAATAGGGCAATGGTAACACCTATAACTGATTATTTAATTATTATGTAATAGGAACAGCCCATTTATTTTTACAATAAATGAAAGGTGGTCTGCCTAATTATGTCAGTGGTGCCCAATGCCCTGACTTGCGAGTCAGCAAATTTCTGTCCCCGACCTCAGTGCGGCAAAATTTTAATTTTGTGACTATTCTAGCCTTTTTTAGAGTTAAATAGCTATTTTAATCATAGCTATTATTATTTATTTATAGCACTAGTTATCTTCTAACGGCGGAAATAATGTCCTTAAAAGGACCATTTAATTGCCAATAGATGTTGCTTAGTTTAGTGTTTATATATAGTAAATCAGGCGTAATATTATTTTCCAAATAACGCTTCCTCGGTGAGGTGGGAGGTGGAGGATGTTGCCGAGAGCAGCGCACAAAAAAAGCATAACATATATCGGAAGCAAGGGTCAATTCATTTATTTGTGAACAGATTTAAAATACTAAAGATAAACTATGTACTACTCACATTGGTCCACCAACATAAACTTGGCCAGTACAAAGTCTATTCGAGATACGACGACGTCGTAATATCGTTTTCAATCGACATTAATTCGCTGTAAATTATGTTATATTTTTGGGAGCGATTTTATGTTGTGTCGTTCAAAAGCTACAAAATCTCGCGGACAGGAGGTTGTCGTTTTTTTGACAGCGATTTAATGTCTTTAGCAAATCGTGGTCAAAAAACGACATAAACTCGCGCGAATTAATGGTGAAACTAAAGACCATTCCTTGGTCAATGCTAACAGTTTGAAACTGACAGAAAACTGTTTATCCTAGACTCCTCAGTCCAGATACTACGTTTCTAATTATTAATGTTCACATATATAAGCTTTATTGATCATTTATGAGGTGCTTTACATCTTATATTTATTTACAATATTTCAAAGCTACCATTCACTTCAAAGCAAATCTTTTCCGGTCGAGGTTGTCCGAGGTGGTCTGTTGCACTTAGCAGATAAGTTGTCCTGTAGCGACCAGGTCTCAGCGGCAAATCAACGCCAAATGTCAACGATATAACAAATGGATCCCAAGATAGTTTAGTCTGTTAAGTGTTAAATAAAAAATGAGTTAGCTAGGGTCCATCCCAAGGAGTTACATGAGTTTCACGGGTTAAAAAATATTATTTATCTTAAATTTTACCTGCCCGAATTATTATTTTCGGATAAAGACTAAACCAGTTTTTCTTTATAATTAAAATTGTAAAAAATAAGCTGTAAGCCGAGAAAAGCCATGTAACCCCTTAATTGAAGTAAGCAAACGTACTCCTGCGACATTCAGACAGTTGTTTTTTGCCTCATCGTAGTTGAGCAAATGTTTGGAAAATTGATAGAACAAACTCTTTTCTTCCAACCATGTGCTACAAAAATCGGTATACTTCAGATTGATTACAGTTGGCTGCCAATATCCACGATCGAAGTAAGTTACGCTAGAGGAGACCTACAAGAAACCAACCAATTTAAGTATATTTCCTTCGTGTAAACTCTCTCACACTAGACCTGAATAATATCTGTTGCTTGGTTATCCCATACCGTGGTTACAGAACCAGACACGGCTATTCCACCTTCTACCATCGCAAATGAAGCGTTTGATAAATCAAACAACTTATTTATACCAGAATACCCTGGGGGCTTCTGGTGGCACTCAGAAATAATATTTTCGTCCTCTAATACGTACTCGTATTCCCTTTCTACCGAATTTTTTACAATAGTCAGAAAGATGAGAATTACTTTCAACACGTCGCGGCACATTTTCGATTTTAGTCTGGAGTGATTATTATTGATTGACAGCACATTTATAGCATTTTTATTCGCACGGAATATCTACCTTAATAATAGTAATTAATCTTCAAAATAGATTTAGATCTTTAAGAACAAATTGCATGTTCTTTTTTAGCTGGAATGATTATTAAAATATAGAATAGAATATGGTATAGGTAATTACTGCTGTTGTATTTTCACTATACATGAAAGATGATCTCTGTGTCTATACCATAAAAAATGTAATTTCTTTTTGTGATTAATTTTGGATATAACTTCTATCTAAAGACTGAAACAATGTCCATAAAAGGACCATTGAAATTCCAATAGCTGTGGATTATTTTAGGGTTTATAAAATAGATATGCCTCCTCGTTGTGGTGAGGATTGTAGGTCCGTTAAAATGGGGATGGATGTTGCCGCGAGCAGAGAACGCAAAAAGCATAGCAAATACTCGAAACGATCCCATTTATTTGTTTGCAATTGTATTATATTTATGCAATCCTTTGCCATTTTTTATCCTGGCTATCTTTTGGTTCTCTTTGGCTGGCCCTTCTTTGAATTATTTTTTTCCAAGCCCACAAGATTTGGGGGGGGTGGCGGAAGCTAATGTTCTCGTTTGGGTTAATCAAGGCTCGTGATTTTCGGTAATTTTATTTATCTTCTCCGAGTGTCGTTCGGCTGTTTGCGATCTCGTTTGGGTTATTTGCTTAGCATCCCACATTTCCGGTCCCAAAATAAAAACGCATATTTTTCGAAACGGGACAGTTTGGTCTCGCTGTTTGTTGTGTTTCGCAAATGTTTAAATATGTAAGTAATGCTCGTAGGTATATGAACACTTACACACACAGCCGTGAGGTGTATATATCAACGCCGTGGACCAAGGCCCGGCCCCAGCCCAGTTAAAAAACTTCAACTTTATTATTACTTTTTTTTTGCGGCCACGTGTGGTTCGTGTGAGTATTTGCATGTGTGTCTGGTTGTGCTACGCCCTTTTCGGACAGTGCATTTTTAATATAATTTTTACAACCCCATTTCTCCACCCCAATTCCCCGCCTGTCCCGTTCCGTCTCCTCAACTCAGCCCACAATTTTTTACATATTTTTTCGCAATTTCGTTGTTGTTCTTATTGCTCCACGCCCCCGCTCCCGTGACAACCTTGTTTGCAGTGGGCGTTTTATATATGTATGTACGTTTTATCCCATTTTTTTCCATTTTGATTTTTATTTTGTTTTTTGTTTTTCGCTTTTTTTTTTTCATTTTTTGTTTGCTGTGCTGTTTTTCATATGTGCCCGGGATCGGATTCTTTTGGGGGTTGCTCTCCGCCCATTGGCAACTGTCCGGTTTGCAGGTGGCCCTCCCGCTGCATATGCGGGAAATGTGAATGCGATGCCTTGCTTTTATTTTTATTTTAATTTCTGCATTTGTGGGGTGAGGACTGGGCAGGGGGGATGTAATAAGCAGGCGACGTTGTCACGCGTGGAGTTACGCGGGGGCGGAGAGGAAGGTGTTTACTGTAAGCCGGCAAAAAAAATATATTCTTTCGCCGCATAAGCAAAAAGTATTTTAATGAATTTTTATAACCGGATGGGGGTATTGTTTTTTAGTGTTTTTTAATTAATTAAAAATATAAATTAAAAATTGCATAATATTTTAATTGAAACGGAGGTGAGGCGATGGAGAAGGATAAGGGTTACAGCAGACACATAGCGAGGAGAAGGAGATTGCAATGTGAAAGCGGCAAAAATCCATTTAAAGGTTCGACAACCTTGCAGTTCACAGATAGGTGAAATTTTTGAAGTATTCCATATTTTTTGCTGGTATTTCTCATTTGTTTGTTTTTTTAGCAGAGCTCGTACATTCGGCTCAGCCCGTATATTCTTACGGTTCCGCATCCAAGTCCAAACGAAAAGGAACTTAACAGAGCAGAAGCGATGCTCCCATTCGCTTCTTAACGGAACTTGTAAGATATTGTTGCTTCTCTGCGTGTACATTGCAAGCAAAGTGTGGAAAAGAGAGTGTGAGAGAGATATTGCTCGTAATATGGCACTCCTTGATATAATGATTTTTAGGGGCATTATTAAGTCTATGAGATTATTTTATTTCGTTTACACATACAGTATTGATCCTTCATCGTTCAAGAAATATTTATATTATATACACTATCTTAAGCTTAAAGGTACTTTACATGAAATTAATGCGAATATTAAGAGGTTTGATGAATTCTAGACAAACTTACAGTTTCCCAGATTGGTAGGTCCTTACTTTATAATTTGGAATAAATAAAATCTGCAACCCGGCAGACATCCTACCTATTTTCCGTTACGAAATCTACCCGTTAAGATCTGAATAATTATCCTCCGTGTAAGCCCCCGCTTAAAAGGTAACCGAACCCGCCTTCCGACCTTCAACTGGGCCTGACCACAAAGAAGGGCTGCTCTCGACTGGGACAGACGACCTGCTCAAACAGCTCCGGCACCTTGGACGGCCGCGGCTTGAGGGCGTCGGGCAGGAACATGCTGTTCCAGAGCATGTTCGCGAGGACCGCATGTCCGCGCTGGCTGAAGTGGAAGCAGTCGTGCGAGAAGAACCGCCAGTCGGTGGCGCCGCTGGCCAGCTGGCTGGACGTGACGTTGGCCAGCAGCGGATGGGCCACGATGGCAAAGTCCTCGCGATGGAACTCGGGCAGGCGGGCCACCTCCAGGTCCAGCTGCTGCCACCGGAGCAGGGTCTGCTGGCGCTCGCGCAGCTGGGTGCTGTTCAGGCGGTCGTCGACCAGGCAGTGACAGCCGACGCGGTGCACCACGAAGCACTGCAGCGGCAACTGGGTCATGCTGGCCAGCACGGCCTGGATGTTGGGGACCACGATCAGGTTGATCAGCAGGCGAGGCACATGGTCTCGCAGCAGCCGGAAGGCCTGGCGCATGTCGGCGGCATGCTGCTCCAGGAAGGACTCCGGCCGGTCCCAGTGACACAGGTCCGAGCAGATGTCGTTGTTGCCCACGTACACGGTCAGCAGCTTCCAGTGGCGCTTCATGTCCACGTTGGGATCGCGGCGCAGCAGGTCGATGAGGACGCGGGCCTGGAAGGGCAGGTCGCGCGACATGACCATCGGCTCGGCGATGTTCAGGCGGGAGTGACGGTGGTTGACCACCAGGCTGTTGCTCACCGAGAAGCCATATAGCTTCGGGTTGAAGATCTTCAGGATGTTGGGCAGCGTCACGAAGCGCCGCCAGTTGGCCAGGCCGCCGCCGGAGAAGGTGAGGCCGCGAAATTCGTTGATCATATCGATGGCGTTGTTCGACAGGATCCCATTGCCCGCCGAGAGCGAGTCCCCGAAGGCGGCTATAATGTCTATATCGCCCGGACGCAGTTGCTCTATCGAGGTGGGCGGGCTGGCAGAACGGGTGTTGTTCGTGGAGCAGGGAAACGGCACCTTCTTTGAGACTCGGTTCTGGGTCTTCCCTTCGCGCTGGCTACGATTGCTCAGCGCCTCTATGTTGCCCAGGGCCCAGCCCAGTGTGATCTGCCTGGTGCCGAGGAAGAGATGCCGCAGGCTGCGATCGATGTGGGTGTACTGCTGGATGCCGTTCTTCAGCCTCCGGGGATTCCAGGACTGGGCGCGTACGCCAATGTCGGCGAGCAGTTGGTCTGAGCGATCATGCCGCCGGATGCGTCGATTCGCGGTGGCAAGTAGCACCAGGGAGCACAGGCACAGGCAGAGGATGTGGGTAAGATGCGCCATTTTTTGAACCGATATCAATGCATTTAACACTTTGAAACTCCTATTTTTGTATCCGTTCGGTTTGAGTTTCGCAAGCTCACGACCGCCGAACTTCTGAACGCGTTCTCAGCCGACAGGCGAATGCGCCGAGCGCTTTTAATGCCCGCCACAAACTCTATATGAACTGCTTTGCCTGCGAGCAATTATGGGCCAGATTCACTCATAGCCCGCCGGCTCACAGCTCACAGCTCGCACTCCAACTCATTTCTTTCCATTAAAGGCAACAACAACAGCCAGCCACACACGATCGGAGGGGCCCAGAACTTGACTTAAAAGCGTTGACCGAGACATTACCCATCGTAAAAATGACAGAGCGGCCTGATATCAGCACCAGCCTCTGGTCGAAATAAAAATATATAAGCACACGCACAGCAGAGTGCCCAGGGTTCAAAGATGTTGGCAGAAACAACGAAACAACGAAACGAAAAACCCTAAACAGAATACAGTTTAGTTTGCGACATAATTACCTTGTGGCAGAACATGGATGCTACCGAAACATGGCACATTTGTTTCTCTATATATAAACAGGCGAATAAAACAATAAATATAAATAAATTGGGGCCTGTTGAAGGGGAGCTGGCCGAATCAGGGGCGTAGACTTTGCGACCGGGGTCCCCGACGAGTGAATCCCTGACCCTTCTAGGTCATTGGGTCAAACCTTTTGGGGATTTTCTAGACCTACCAATTACGAGTGGTGAAAGCACTTAACAATTCTCGACCTCTAGGTGGCGTCCGACTTAATCAGAATTATTGAGTCATCCTGAGGTGGTTGGTGGTGGTTCCCAGACAGCATTATTTCACATAATAAAATATTTAATGGCACTGTTCAGTCTATAAATATTTTTAGTTCAGAATCTTATGATGTCTAGTCTGTAGCATAAATCCAAAATGAATTTTTTTTTTTTAAGGAAGTGACGAAGTGTTTCACCTAATTAAATACTTTATGTAATTTTTGTGCCCTTTGCTTTTATGTATATTTTATATATCATAATTTAAGAGAGGATGATAACTATGTAATCCCGATTATTTTAATAAAAAAATTCCCTTTTATGTTTAATCTAAAGTTCGACCCCAGACACTCCCCGCCTCTGGCCAAGATTGTAGTTTGTCTAGCTCTCAGATGTCGATCTCCCATTCATGCTTGATTTCAAACTAGAAAAAAAAACAAGACGAGCACAAAGAGATCTCAAAATATTTGCACATTAAGCTTAAGTAAGTTTGTAATGTAATTGTTGCTCAAACGCTTGAAATGTTAATAGCTAATTGTTTGCTTAGATCTCTCGAAAAAGAGTCTTGAGACTTGAGTGCTATGCGAAAACACATCTGTTTTGGTCGAACTTGATAGCGGTTATTGCCCACACGGCGGAGATAATTTAAATAAAATATTATTATAAAGTAAGTGATCTATAAATATATGGAGCTGACTCACGTCGGGTCTTGTTTTTCGAGGCGTGTCGTCTGAAGGCTGTAAACTCAGCCTGCGGCCATCCGACGGCAAGGGGCCTGAACGTGATGGAATTTCTCGCTGCGGACTGATCAACTTCCGCTCGATCCCCCTGCTGCCCCTTAACGGCTACTGGGAAGCGGTCCCCGATCGTTGGGGCAGATCAAGATCAAGGATGGGCGTCGTAAGTGCTTCACAGCAAGGCGATCGATCTTCAAGCCATTTAAGACTGTTCCGCCTACCCAAGTCGGAAGAATACAGGAGGACCCGAAGATTGTAAGATTCATTTAAGATCGAACAACTGTTGGGGTCTTAAGGATCGGATGATAAATATGGGAGTTAATATGCAATAAATCTCTTCTATCTCTATCAAATCGATCGATATTTACCTCAACTCTTAGTTGGAAGTTAAATATCAGTCATAAACCTCCAGAGATTCTTTTATTTATGAAATGTGTGACATTTAAAAGTAAACACTCTTAATAGTCGTAGAATATTTCTCGGTTGTTGACTTTAATTTGCAATTAACTATGTGAACTTTAATCTCTCAGTGAGAACCAAACTGTTTGTGTTTACTAAAAATCTGAAAATGAGAGTTAAAATTTTAATGCTTACCTTTAAACCGGGAAGTCAGTCTAATACTTCCGGTGCTTAAGATAAAAAAACCTTCTTGTTTACACAAAACTTAAAGATGTTTGTCTAAGTTTTATCTAAGCAAACACTCCTTATATTTTCCTGTTGACATGTTCAGAATTTTGCAATAAATAGTTTTTGTTCAGGTTTTTTTAGAAATGTTCAAAACAGTGGGTCCTGTTTTTCTAAAAGTTCGCAAAAAGTCCGGTTGGTCGAAGCTTGCTCTTCCCTTATATATCCAAAATCAATTTTCGCCCCTTTAAGACCGCTTAATTTTCGGAAAAGTCTTTCGCATCTGACAGCTATTATTTCCTCCCTCGCTCTTACCCGGTTTGCGTGCAACGTACAAGCAACGCAGCAACAATAGCTTTAACGTTCTGTTCAGTAGCGAACGAGAGGGGGTTTTTTAGTTAAATACTATAAAACTTGACCCGGAAATGTCATGGAATTGATTAGCCAAAGTAATTTTAACTTAGAAACGGTCTACGTCATAATTACTACTTTGATAGTGAGAGACTCGATCAACTAGTTAGAACTAACAATTAGCACCGTTAAATACGACACGGGAATTTTATAATTTTATAATAATACATTATTATTCTTAGAGACAGCCCTTCTAAGAAGTTGATCTATATTCAATAGAACGTCAATTATAATGACCATTTATATAAGAGTTCAGAGATCTCAGAGTCTGAATAGTAGTAATAATAGTCGTTTAATAGCCATGTGACGCTTACGATCATTTGAGGGCCTGTCGACTGGATTTTATTCGCACATTCCTGATCCCCCTCTATGACAAACGAGGCTCAATTAGATAAGTACTACTCAGCTGGAGCTGCTCTGTCTACAATGTCGATCAAAATGCCGCAGCTTCATTTCATTTAAACTAATTGAGGCTCATTTAGTGTTGCCAAGTGAAGTTGTTGGCGTTGCTGTTGCAGCAACATTGTTGCTTTGCTTTTTCCAGCCCAGCTTCGGATAAATGTATTTTATGCTAATTGAGACTAATTTGTAAACAAGATGATGTTGCTGGCTGAGCTTCTGTGGGGCTTATCCGTGTTCACAGAAAGAGTCAACAACGTTTTGGACCCGGGCGTCGTTCGCTTAAGAGAGTTTTGGTAAGAGCTTTGAAGAGCGGCTTGCCGCGAAAGCTCGTTTCCAAATTTTTAGTGAGTTTTAAAAAAGCTTTAATGAGTTGCCAGATTTTCCAAAATCAAAAGTAAATATTAAACTTTTGGACGATCTAATAAATATTGCGAAAAAAATTTAAATATGTGCAATATATATAAATATATATATACAGTAACTCAAATATTATTTTATATCAACTATATGTTTTTTATTTATATTAAAAGCCTCTTTAAATATTTTCTCCATTCCCAGTTTTGTAAATGAAACCCAGTTCCCAGCCAAAACCCCAAACCCAACCTTGAACCGCACAAATGTCAACCATAAAATATTTTCGAAATTTAACCTGAACAACAACAGTTTGTCATTGTTGAAAGCTCAAATGGCTGCTGACTATTATCCATTTATTTAGCAACGTTTTTTAATTGTAGCTTAATTATTGTAAAATGCGATTAATATCGCAGGCAATCAGAAACGTGTCGGGTTTTCTAAGGGAATTATTAGCTTGTAATGCTATGGTACACCATTGTTTTATTCAGTTTTACACGGCATTTAAGTGGGGCGTAGTTATACATCAAGAAAAAACATTATTTGTTTAAATAATGCATTTAATTGAAATACCTCGATGGGCACCACAAACTCATAAATATTACAAAACTCTTTAACCTCGCTGCAATTGCCAAGAGAGCATCGCAGAGAGAAATATTGGAATGGAATGCTCAGAGAAAGACTGGGAAACATAGGTGGGAATTTTAAGAGAAGCGAGCTAAGTTGCATTTTTATTTTGCATGTAAACGATTCAGTTTAAAACACCCTAATCACATATTTTATACCTTTTAAAACTAAATTTTATAAACTAAAAACCACAGAATAAAGGCAGCTCCTTTATCTTAGAGAAAAAGGTATAATTTTCATAAAGTGATACCTATACCCATTTCATTTTATTTAAAATGGTAAAGACATCTTCTGAAATAATATTTAGAATTTTAATTTCTAGTTATTTTAATTGTCATAATTAAATATCTTTAATTTCATTTAATCTTGTTTGTTATATTATGATTACATACTGTTTTAGAAAATGAATCATACTCTAGATAGGGAATATTCAAAAGGCCCTATGCTGATACTCAGCCGCTCTGGGACGGCGTAGGGGGAACTAGTTAACAATTGCACAATCAACAATAATAACAAAGTTTGCGACATTTTTTGGTTCGCGTTTAAGCTGAAAAATTACAAGTCGGCGGCTAAACGTTGCCATTTGCCCGCCCTGATCAATAACCCGATCGAGCGGAGAGCGAAAAGATGGCAGGTGAGTGAGCCAGCAGGTGAGCAGGTGAGCAGGCGGGCAGGTGAGCAGTGGTGCGTTCAACACACCCTAAGTGGGTTAATTCGTCGGCTGACCGAGTGCCTCTCTGTGATAACAAACGTCAGCACGACCGCGGCGTGCCAACTGCAGAGCCCCCGAGAAATCCATCCCGACACTTGGAGAAATTAGATTTGTTAAATTTGTTTCTTTGGAGATTAATATAATGGAGGTAAAAAAAACAGAAAGTTAATAGGAAACCCATAATCAAATACAATTCCATGAAATGATTTAATTGATAAATTGTTTAGAATTGGAAAAGTTAAATTACTTTTATATTTTCTTTAGGTGACGGGCTGTCTTTTCATACAACCTTAAGAAGTACTGCTTCTACATTAATTTTAATATAGAGAAAGAGAAATAATAGACACATCAAGCTATAGACCTCCGTCTTTCCGAGTGTAGCCCCCTCCAGGCCAAGAGCGAGTGCCAAGCGCGCTTGCGCAGTCGCCGCCGCAGCCGAAGTCGAAGCCGCGGCTTCAAGGTCGCCTATTGTAAAAGAAAGCGCCAGCGCACGGCCTTGAACACGAAAAAATATGTTAAAAGCCAATGGCTGGGACCATTGGCTGGGACGGAGCATGAGCCAGAGCCAGATAAGAGATGAGTCGGGATGAGGAGACTTGAACTTCGATTTGCTCTCTTTTGTTTCGCATGGAAACGAATATGTTTCAAGCGAACCCAAACTATATACGAAATGTGAGCAAACAAGCCAGTTTTGAGTGCCATAAAGTTTATGCTTGAGTAAGACAATGGACAAACCAATTTATATACTCCTAGACTTGTTACTATTTTGTCTTTTTTTTTTTTTTTTTTGCGAACTTGTGCAAAGGAAGCGAAGCAAGAAAGCGAAAAGCAGCATCTCGAAAACCCAAAATGTGTTAAATTGGGGTTAAAAGGTTAGCAAATGGGTTAATTGTATGTAGATTGAATCGAAACATATGTCAGAAATTGGGTTTGCAGTGAGGAAATTGTTTGCGAATTGGCCAAATTGAGTGTTACATTTGATTAAGCAGAAACGATTATTAAATACAATCACGATTATTAAATACTAATCACTCTAAATCATAGGTAAAATCCTATTTACAATAGCTTTTGCATCCGATACTAAATCAAGATAAAGAAGCTTTTTCTAATGGCAATTCTGTCTATTTGTACATATTTTAACCTTTGATTGACGTTGAGTGGCTTTCAAAGTGAATTATATTCTGAGCTTTGTTATTTTAGTTGTTGTTAACAAGCCATTAAGCTTTTATGTACTGTCATTACTATTTTTGCGAGACAACTTAAAAGTACTTTTACCATTAAGCTGCTAACTGCCTTCTAAAATAATTAAGCTGAAGTTTGGCTTCTGAAACTCTTTAGTTTTAAATTTTGTTAGAACAAAATAAGGCAAGTTGACTTGCGTATATTGGACTTTAGTTCACATGTCCAAAGGTTGCCGCGGATACGAAATAAATATAATAATTTAGTTAAATGAAGCTTCGTGAGAAATGTGCAGACAGTAATTTAATTCCTACTCCAATTAGCACGATAATGACAAGGAAAGTATACAACTAAAATCTTGATAAGACAACATGCAATGATATTGTAAAAAACAGAACCCGGAAATTGACTGCAAATATCTTCACTGGAATTTGTATTCTTTAGTTTTCGCAAAAACTTATCACAAATAATATTCACAATAATAAAAAAGTAAATGAAAGAGAATTGAGAATGTACAAGGAATGTCCAAACAATTAAACCGTATACAAACATTTTAATGCGCAATTAACTGACATATTTAAAATTGAACTCACCGCAGAATAATAATTGTTATACAAACTCTGGTTTCTAAGCAATATTTACATACCTGCAAGTAGATAAAAGGAATAATTAATTTTGTTTAGAGTAGATAGTTGATCAGCAGCACATGTTGAATAATTAATTTAATCAAGTACTAGATCTAAACCTTTGGCCCATAGAAATAAAATGATAATTTTATATACATTATCATTTGAGTTGACAAAAGATATAATTTTCCAGCGACTTTAATGAACCCTGAGAACTTTATCTATAAGTCACAGTTTAAATTAAATCGTTTACACGATTTACACAATTTTCAATTTCAAATCTAACTTAATGGTGGAATCTATCTAGCAATATAAAAAAAAAATTTCTAAGTTTATTTATATATTAAAAACAGCCGGCAGACAGGGAAAAAAGCCACCAGACACAAAAAACGAGTAGCTGGAAAAAAGCGCTGCGTTGTGCCGCATTAATAATTTTATTTCAAGCAATCTATCTTCATTTTTTCATACACTTATTTGCCAAGGAAGCGGCAAAAAAAAATCGCATACATTTAAACTTTTTTTTCATTTCTGTACCGCTTCAAAAGCGTCGCTGCCGCCGCCGCCGCCAAAAGCTGAGAGCCAAGCTGAGCTGGGTTGGGCTTGGGCTTGGGTTGAGCTTGCGAGTACGCGATCCGGCACTTGCTGGGCTCAGTCGACAAACGGAGCTCGCAAGCGACACTTGTGGCCAGCGGAGATTTAGCCGAGCGCGAGAGACCGCCGAAAGAAAAACGGAAAAAGCCACTCTTGAAAATCGGCGAAAAGCAAAGAAAACGAAACAGCAGCAGCAGGTCACAACAAAAATTGCAACACCGAAAGCGCGCGTGCGCAACACGATAAGCTAGAAGAGAGTTGCAGCAACGGAAAATCGAGGAAAAATCACTCGCTGAATACGGTACGGGTAAAGAGTGGAAATAGTGGATAAAAACGCAGCTTAAAAGATTTTAAAAAGTGAACTAAAAGTGAGAACATTTCGGAAATTTAAACCATTTTTTAGTTCGGAAAATATAATCTATTTTTTTACGGGTTTCCGTATTTTTGTGAACTATAAAATAGTTAATTCGGTTTTCCTTTTACGCATTCGATCGTTTGAGGGAAAACCGAGGAGAAGAAGAAAAACGAAAGACTTAAGACACAAACTTGAGCGGACTGCCGCGAAGCATGACTGCCTATATGTGTGCGTGAATTTCGGGTTGTGTGTTAAAAGAAAAACTAAAAAAAAAAATCTAAGTAAACACAAGAAGCTCTCCTGCCACGAGCCACAAAAATATGAACCAAATACATCGAGTTTATTTTCGACAAAATCAAAACTGTTACCAATTTAATATTAAATGCAAGCCCAAAGCTAACCGGCAGCTAAGATTATTTTTATATTTTTATGTTTTGTTTGCTTTTCCCAAAAAACCCAACGAAAGAAAAATTATGTGTGTAAAGAGCATAAACCAAGACCCGAACTGAGCTCCGCCAGAGCCGAGCTGAGGTTAAGCAATGCAAAATATTGCAACAGTTTCACTCCGTTTTATCTTTTTCTGTCTGTCTCTCAATGATTTCTGCTTATTTTCGGTATCTAGTGGGAGTTGGGAAAGCACAATCAAATTGATTTAGCCAGGTGCATGGTGAGACTTGCATCTCACCGTATTTGTGCATTTCCTCTCCGTCGCTTTACATAACTCACTTATTTTTCACACTCCTAACATTGGCACAATAATTTCCACCAACTGCTAAAATTATCCAATGACGCCAGAAATATAAGGGGGACAAAACGGTTACAAAAAGTACTCTGACACACAAAACTGCAATGAGAGAGGTAAAAGCAACAAAGCCCGCCTAACTGACTATAAAACTCAACGACTAGGACAAAACATATAATGAAAAGTACAGAAATTATAATCAAAGGCAGAAACTCACAAGCGCATGCAATGAGCCAACGAAAATTAGCAAAAACAAAGCAGAAATCATAAAAGGGGATGGACGGGACGAATTATGCTTAATCACTTACTAAGTGTTGTAAGGACATTAAAAAAGAGCTAACTCAATTATGTCTGAAATTATATATTTACTTTTTATTAGTTTATTAGTTCAGCTAATAGGTCTACAGTAACAAGATTTCTTTTTAGGATAGTTGCTTTAAATATTCCTATTTTGATATGAGTTAAATTCTAGAAAATATAAAACTTATAAGTTTCTAAAACATATATTTCTAAAACCAATCCAATACGTTAACTGCCGACTCTGTCCAAGAGTGAATGATGTAAACACAGTCCACACAAACTGAGGCAGACAGCTGTTGTGGATATGTTGCTGACGCCGATGCCGTTGCGGCTGTAGCCGTTGCAGTTTGACCGAAATGATTGTTGTGGCATTATATAAGAAGTGGCCATGCCACAAAAACGATGAAGGAGAAAGAAGAAAACCGACTAAGAGTCGGCAAATAAAAAGGAAGCAGTTGGCGACTACCAGCTACCAGCTACCAGCAACCAGCTGGCCAGGGAGAGCGAGTCGCTGGTGTTGCTCTGGTAGATGCAACATGTTGCACGAACTAAATACCCACTAACACTGCGATCAGCGTTCGGATTGGGTCTTGGTATCTGCCTAGTTGCTGATATTTCAGGCCAGGTAAACAAGCCATTAAACTGCATCAAGGCGACGGCTAACTCGTTGGCCATTTGGCTCTTTGGGGCCCGGGGGCGTGCGCTCTGTGGTAATAATAATTTAACCCATTGGCCATGCTCGCGGCGGTGTGTTCTTGGCGCTGAGAAAGCAATTTGGGGGTCTGTCGCTCTGTTGCTCTTTTCTATGCGGCTCATGGCCGCCGACGCTGCTGCCGCCGCGGCTCAATTGCAAACATTGCAAAACATTGGCAAATAAACTGCGACTGCATACACGAGGGAGGGCAGCGACGCCAACAAGACATCGATAAACCATTAAGCCACTGATTTTTGGAACCGCTCGCAATTGAGTTACAACGTCAGCAGCAGCAGCAGCAGCGGCAGAGGCAGCGGCGGTCCGTTAACCAGTTGGCAACCTTGATGCTTGCTTGTTGTTTTGCCGCTTCTCGGTTATTTTTTTCTGTTTTGTTAATTATTTTTGGGTTTTTTTCATATCTTTTATGGCAGGTGTTGGCCGAGGAATATGGTCCGATATCTGCAAGGGAATTTTTCATCTGAATTGCAGAACAAACTTGCAATTTTGCATTTAATATTTGAAATATTTTTGACAAGTTTAAAAATATATAATGGTATTTGCAGAATTTTTATTCCTTTCTGAATATAATTTTGTTTCTTTAGGAAGCTACCGTAAATGATTATTATTAATATTTATGCCTACACTTTAACAGGAACTCAATGCCTAAGGTTACCTATATAATCAAAATATATTAAATATATTAAATATGGGCTCAAGTATTTTTTGACCACTACCTTTTCTTATAAAACACAAAAACCCAAGGAGTTGCCTCTGCAAATATTTATGTTTTCAAAATAAGCATAGCGACCGAAGTCGTACTGTGTCAAAGGTCTTCAATTATACACAACCTGCGCCACACACTTGTTTACGCCTGTCGTCCGACTCGGCTCGAAAAAAGTGTAAAAAAAAACGAAAAAATAACATGCTGAAATTGTTGTCCTTTGCGTCATCTGCTGCAATGTTAAGCAAACAACAATGAAAACACAGCAACAACCTCAAAAACAAGGCATCGAGTTATGACCACGACTGTGTGTTACTAACCTTACTCAATTTAATTTTTGGGTAAGCGTTTATATTTTTTTTCTTTTTGGGTTTTACTTTCGAACGCTTTATGGGCGCTTTTTGTTTGCGTTTTTTTTTTTTATTGTTGATTTTGTTGTTTCGCCGGCGCATTGGATTATGTATACATGATATATGCCAAGATAGATACATAAGCGAGAGAGATAAATAGATACGATTGCAGTGAAGTAACTAGTTTATTTTTGGCTCTAGACTAAAGCATGAGTTGGCACTCTAAGTGGGTCAAAGTCTGATTAGCGAGGTCACTGGTATACTCTGCTATATATGTTTTTTTGCGAAAGGAATTTCTAGCCGCTTGGGAAAGAAGAAAAGGGGTAATAAAGTATAATTACCATGTACTTCCTAATGATAGACTCGAAAACAATGAATTTCTACTTGGTAGAGCCCATTTAAAATCTTATTACCGCCCACATGGGATTGTAGAATTTAAATTCAAGTCTAATTGCTGGAATTTCCAAATTTAAAAAGAGGTCACACAATGAGTATCATTTGTTTGTTAAATGTATACATTTAGTTTTCTGCTAAACCCCTGATATCCGTGAATATTAAGATGTCACCCATCTATTTGCGATTCTTCTCACGCTTTGCTTTGTTTTTCCCTCGTCACCGAACTGACGCGCTCCTCCGCGTATTCAAAACGTACATTTCACCTGTGCCCCTTGGACCCCTTTCTCAATTCATATTTACTTTTGTGCCTTTACAGTCCAGTTCGCGAGGTGTTTGCTTATTCTGAGTGCATTGGTACTGACGTTGATCCGCAGGCACCTATAGTATACGATTGTTATTCAAGACGCTTCTGTGACTCTTCATCTGAGGTTCCGTTCCGTTCCGTGTGTCTTGCCGTTCTCGGCGACTTGTGACTTGCCCAGATTAGCTAAGGTGTGAAATGAAAAATGCCTGCCGCCTGGAAACTCTTTCCCTTGTTTACACAATTTATATCGCGAATATCTGTCAAGTCAGTAATTTTGTCAAGTATCTGTCAATGCGACTGCAGTCAAGGTTTAGTCATCCATTTTCCATGCAATTTGCAATTGTTTACTGGTGAGACTTTAATGCATATTTTTTCACAAAGACTTGAGACCTGATTTTGCGATTCTTTTTGTGTTATTTGACAGAATTAAATTTATTATATGATGTATCAAAAGTTGTGTAATAATCAGAGATTGAGAATATACGGAAAGAAATTTAAAAGCGCTCTACTTCGTGGCGGGACTGGTTTTTATTTTGTTTCTCTTTTGATTTCCCTCAATTGTAATCTGACNTTCATCTGAGGTTCCGTTCCGTTCCGTGTGTCTTGCCGTTCTCGGCGACTTGTGACTTGCCCAGATTAGCTAAGGTGTGAAATGAAAAATGCCTGCCGCCTGGAAACTCTTTCCCTTGTTTACACAATTTATATCGCGAATATCTGTCAAGTCAGTAATTTTGTCAAGTATCTGTCAATGCGACTGCAGTCAAGGTTTAGTCATCCATTTTCCATGCAATTTGCAATTGTTTACTGGTGAGACTTTAATGCATATTTTTTCACAAAGACTTGAGACCTGATTTTGCGATTCTTTTTGTGTTATTTGACAGAATTAAATTTATTATATGATGTATCAAAAGTTGTGTAATAATCAGAGATTGAGAATATACGGAAAGAAATTTAAAAGCGCTCTACTTCGTGGCGGGACTGGTTTTTATTTTGTTTCTCTTTTGATTTCCCTCAATTGTAATCTGACAGAAAACAATGCGAAGTTCTTACAGACAGTGGCAAAAAAAACTCTCACGTTCCCTACTGAACAAAGCTTTTAAGCTTTTGTTGCTGCTTTGCTTGTACATTGCAGGCAAAACGTGTAAAAAAGAGTGAGCAAATTATTTTTCTGAAGAGCAAGCGATTTCATGAGAGCGAAAATTAAGTGATTTAATTCTTTTGATTCCATTTTTAATCGGGTCCACGATAAACCCTTCTTTTGTAAAGTTTTAGTCTCTCTCTCTCTCTTACTAGCTCTGGTAATAATAAATTGTTGTATAGTTTGAATATGTTATATGACAAATTATCTCACATCCCATATGTGGGGCCATTGAACCACACAAATCTTAGCTTAGTTGGCACATAGAATTCACAGATTTTGTTTCATCTTCAGCCAAGCGCCAAGTTGTCTAATTAGCAAGTACTTAGAATACATATAGCAAGCCCGAAATAAATTATGGACCGGACAAGTGCTTTGGGCGCCTCGGCACGTGCATCCCATAAAGGCAGGCGAATCAATAAAATACATAACCAAATCGAGAAAATGCGGATTGTTGACGCAAATGATTTATGAAGATCTTAGTGGCGTAGGCAGATAAATAGCAAAAGGGGGCTCCCATCGAAACGCAAGACATTGTATTCAATTGGCGTTTAATTGTAAAACGAGTTTATCCACCTTGTGCTTGATTATTATTAATATTATAGTTAAAGGGAATTTGCATTTTCTTAAGATTTGAATGGTACTAAGCTAGAAACCTGTACATTGATGGAGACACGTGTGAGCCACTTAAGTGACTCGATTAAAATATTGATTAGGATTCATTATATACTTCAGTTCTACCCCCGTTTCACAGTTGATTTATGCAAGAACGTTTTCATAATTATTTCAGCTCACAACTCAAGATGGCGGCCGTTGAAGTGAGGAATGGCTATAAGTACTATGGCTCTAAAAAGAATCCCAAGATTGTGCTCAACCAGCTGAATATGAACGTGATGCGTGGCTCCATGTGAGTGGCATTCGAAATGCGAGTCCGCTGGGGCCCCGTCTACAACTTTCTTCTCTCCCTTCCCGATCAGTTACGGACTGCTCGGCGCCTCCGGCTGCGGCAAGACTACCCTGCTCTCCTGCATCGTTGGCCAGCGGTGCCTTAATGGTGGCGAGGTCTCCGTGCTGGGCGTGAAGCCAGGAGAGCCCGGCAGCGGCGTGCCCGGTTCCCGCGTGGGCTTCATGCCCCAGGAGATCGCCCTTGTGGAGGAGATGACTGTCAAGGAGACTATCTTCTACTTTGGCCGCATCTACGGCCTGGAGGACGATCGCATCCGGGAGAAGTTCAAGCTGCTCAAGGAGCTTCTGCAGCTGCCGCCGGCCACACAGATGATCAAGCAGTGCAGCGGGGGCCAGCAGCGTCGACTCTCCTTCGCCTGCGCCATGATCCACGACCCCGAGCTTCTCATTCTGGACGAGCCGACGGTGGGACTGGATCCCATGCTGCGTGAGAAGTGCGTGACAGAAACAGAAAATCTAGATAATTGCCTCGAAACTCATTCGATTTATTGCCTTTCAGAATCTGGGATTTTCTCGTGGAGACTACCAGAAATAGCAAATTGGCTGTGATCATTACTACCCATTACATAGAGGAGGCCAAGCAGGCCAATTGCGTAAGTCTAATGAAGCATCTAGACATAACTTTATTTTGTATCCTCATTTAACCTTCTCAAAGATCGGCCTCATGCGCAGTGGCGTGCTCTTGGCGGAGGATACACCCACCAACATTATGATCAAGTTCGGCACTCAGTCCATCGAGGATGCCTTCCTCATTCTGAGTCAGCGGCAGGGCAACGAGGACGAAATAGCCCAGATCATGGATCACAACAGGAACCAGGCCTTGCCGACGGCAGTCCTGCCGCCCGAGGTCATAGACACGCATGAGCCGACCACACCCGAGAAGCCACCAATTCCGTTCGAGGAGCCGCCCAGCGAGAACCGCAAAAAGGTGTTCTTCACCACCAAGGGCAGAGTCAAGGCGCTGATGACCAAGAACTTTGTGCAACTCTTCAGGCAGCCCTCGTAAGTTGAAGTTAATGTCAAAGCTGGAAATATTCCCATAATCTAATATAATATTCCTCTTCCAGGGGTATCATTTTCATGCTACTGTTTCCCATCATCCAACTGACATGCTTTTATCTTGCCATTGGCAAGACGCCCACGAATCTGGAGATCGGAGTGTACTCCGGCGAAGTGGAGAACTACGGAGAGTGCTTTAACGAGAGCCTGGTCACAGTTTACAACGACGCGGACACCGAGAGCTGTCAGTTCAACAAGCTGTCCTGCAGATACATCCGTGAACTGGGCGATGACATAGCCACGCGAAAGTACTACTCCAATGAGGCAGATGCCCTGAGCGATGCAAAGAAGGCCACGACCGTGGGCTATCTGTACTTTGCCCAGAACTTCAGCGAATCGATCTGGTCGGTGATGGAGGACGGCATTCATGCCAGCGACGGTGCCGTGGACTATGCCGAGCTGAGCATCCACATCGACATGACTGGTAAGAGCGGGCCGGGGCGAAAATAAATTAAAATCTATCGAGATCTATTCCGCAGACCAGCAAGTGGCATACTTTATGCAGCGCAAGCTGCGCGACAAGTTCGCCACCTTCATGCGCAGCGTTGTCCGGGACTGCAATGTATCCTCGGCGATCGTAGACCTGCCCGTCCAGTTCCAGGAGCCCATCTTCGGCAGCATGGACATCGAATTCCAGCAGTATTGTGCGCCTGGTGTGGTAATGACGTGAGTACGGTATCCATGCGATGGATAATCTTCGAATCTCCGCTTACATGTTTATGTTTCTGTCATTTTATGAGCAATGAGCTGATCTGTTCAAATTCACCGCTATCCTCGATTCGGAAAAATCTGCATTACTTCTCGTAGCCTTGACTTCTCACTTGCAAAGCAATAACCCCATTCGATTGTATTGTAGCATGGTCTTCTTCCTGGCCACTTTGATGACGGCAGCGGTGTTCATTTCGGAGCGCATGGATGGCATTTGGGATCGCACCCTCCTGGCAGGTGTCTCGGCCACCGAAATGCTCTGGGCCCATCTCCTCACCCAGCTGATTATCATGGCCCTGCAGTCCTTTGAGGTGATCATGTACATTGGCCTGGTCTTCGACACCTACAACAACGGGGATACCTTGACACTAATTGGGCTGCTCACGCTCACTGCCTTCTGCGGCATGCTGTTCGGTAAGCTCTCTTGGGTTTTATTACTTTTTGAACTGTTTGAAATAGCTAAAAACTATCCACACTAGGTCTCTTCATATCCGTCTTTTGCAAATCGCATACTGAGGCCAACTTTGTGGCCACCGGCGCCTTCTATCCCATGATTATTCTCTGTGGTAAGTGCTATGAGGGTGAATTTCTTATAAGAATTCTAATAAATAATATTGATCGCCCTCGCAGGACTTCTTTGGCCGCTGGAGAGCATGCCGCAGTTTCTGCAGGACCTGGTGATGGTGCTGCCCTTTACCATACCCTCCATATCGGCCCGAAACGTGATCGAGAAGGGCTGGGGCATCACCAATGCAAAAGTATACAACGGATTCCTGGTCATGCTGGGCTGGACGATCATCTTCTTCGTGCTCTGCCTGATCGGCATCAGGCGCAAAGCGTAGAGCAGATACGGTTCTTGGGCTATTCTTTAATTATCGGGGGCCTTTCACCTAGCTGTAGCGTATTAGCATTTTTAATAGGCGATCTTACGTGCATATCGTTGTAATTTAATAATTATCGGAAGCATATCACTCGCATGTTGTAGACTCTCATCACACAAAGGGAAATCACATTCATACCAACGAATCGTAAAGCGTCCTCAGGCAGTCTTCGCGAAAGGCTGCACTAAGAGATGCATAAGGTCTTAAGGGTGTCTCACAAAATATTTATAATACACAGCACAGCAGCATACTCGTACTCATTGACAAAAAACCAACAAATTTCGTATTTAAAATGATTGTGACACATACTAAACTTAGTACAAGCTCGACAATTATACCCACATCCACACTAAGTTATCCCGTGGGGGAATTTAGCTGAATTTGAACAAGTCTTGTATACTAAAATGAGGAATTCTTAAAGCGAAATTTTAAATCAACCAAAAATACCAATTTAAATAAAATGTGTTTAAAACAATTGACTTTTATCGTTACTTTTGGGGCAAATGCTATTAAATTTACGGCTTTAACTGACCTGAAAAAGAGACTATCAACAAGTTTCTCAATATTTGTCTTCATGGGAAATGCAAAGCAGCGCAAACTAAAGCGAAAGTTCGTTACCCATTCCCCCTAAATATTTATATATATCTATATATAAATGTTTGCCTTTATATGTATATAGAAAAACGTCTATGCTGGTGTGTGGGCCAAGGACAAGGACACGTTCACGACGACGACGACGACCATGTCGAGGACGTGGCAAAGTTGCTGACACACTTCGGGCTCGAAAGTGCTAGACAGAAAGTCTGCTCGGCCGGATGGCTTTCTCCTCCGACCTCCGACCCCTGACCACGGCCGGTGTCTGCCAGCAGACATTTTTATTACAAAACTTTATCTTTGCCAAATACGAAAACGACGACGACGACGGCGAGAACGACAACGACGAGAAGGAGAAAAATATAAAAAGCCATAGCTCGGCCATCCTGCTCGTCGTCCTGTGTGTCCTCGTCTGCGTTCTCCTCGCTGCTTGTGGGTGCGGTGTCAAGTTCTGGGTGGCACACAGTTTAGTTTGGCATTTTATATAAGTTGCATAAAATGTGCAAGCCGGAAATCGTACTAGACAGAGTGTGTGCGTAGCCCCGGCCAAGGGAGAACTTGTTGCCGGCCTGGCCTGTGCGAGGATGGGGATGAGGTTTGCCATGAATTTTGATTATCTTTGCACTATACAAGGTCATTTGCATAGCAAATAAAATAACAGATGATTTAGTGTAAAAAGTTCTGCCCAATGTTGACTAAAAAAAATTGACACATTTTTGAGTGAATAAGAAATAATAAAACAAAACTTAGCTTCCCAGAGAGTGGACGTAATAAATGAACATTGCAAAACCATGGTTAAGTGGAAAATCAAAATCATTTGTTTAAATGCAAATAAATATTAAACATCTGAATAAGCCCAGAAATAAGAGTATAATAATTTGTTCAATAATATAATAATTTAATTTCAAAAATATAAATAATTTATCACATGTAAGTTAATTTAAAGTTATAAAAATACTTTTGAGCTAGAACACAAATTTTTAAAGCATCGAAAAACTAGCAAAAACATCCCCACTTAAATAAATATTTATAAAAAAAATTTAAAATTTCACCGCAATTATCGGTGGCTCTTTCTGTCTAGCCCGAAAAGACGAAACTATCTCTGGGGAATACCCCTCCTCTACTGACAATAAAAACACAACTTTTTGGCAGCAAACAACTCTGGATGGACTAGGTCAAGTTGCCCAAAAGTAGGCAACTGAAAAGTTTTCTGAACGTCGAGTATAAAAACAATTTTGTGGCCAAAAAGCGAAATTGTTTGACCTTCAAACGGCACACAACAAAATCCAAACAATATCAACAAACTGTGTGAGACTGAGCCCCCATGCCGCACCCCCCGAAAAAAACAAACCCTTTCTCCGGACTGGAGAAAATGTTGTTACAACTTTTGCTCCATTTCATGCATATATAACATTTTTCGACTTTAAATGTGACTAGGCATGAGGGAAGGGGGCCAAAGCGTTGCAAAGTTGGTAAAATGCTTTGGCTTGCTCTCGTAATTTGACCTCCAAACAAGTTGAACAAACTCAGGCGAAAGCCCCCACAAATGCACGAAAGGAGGCGTCAGGTCAGTCGTCAGAGACAACATCCGAATGCCGAGGGAAAAGGGAGTATTATTTAAACCTAATTTTAATGAAGGTAAAAGTGTTTTGTTTACGTTTTGTCTTTGCATTGCGGCTTTCCGAAAACGGCTGCAAATGTGTGCTTTAGTTCTTTGTCTGTGTCTGCACCGGACCAAGGACTCACCTTTGTGTTTGCATAGACTCTGCCGTCCTGTTTCAGCCCCCCTAGCTTTAACAACAATTTCGTTCGGGTTCATTGACTAAAGGTGTGAGCAGTGCCGAAATTTCAGGTGAGTCTGGTTGACCGAGGAGAGCATAAGCATTGAGTTGGGACAAAAGGATGCCTAAACTCTGGTTTTCTTGATGCAAAATCGATTAATTAAAGAGCTGAACTCTCAAACCAAAGACTAAATAAGTGAAGCAATTAATCAATATATATTTGCAATGTTTAAAATATTTAAAATGGCTCAAAAATAGCTTATTCTGATTCATTATGAAAAGTTTTCACCAGAAAAAGTAGTAGTTCAAGCTTTAAGTAGAAGTATCAAGTCTAAAAATGATCTTTCTGGAATAAAACCTTCTCAAAGCGAGCTACAAATACCTCAACATCCATTTCCACTTGTATGCCCGATTTGCCTTTCTCTTTCTATCTAAACTTATTTTAAAAAAATTATCCCAGTAAGAACAAAGGTCAAAGCTATATCTTCCCAAGTCGACAAATGTATTTGTTCAACTAAATCAATGGCCATAAAACTCCCTGCCCCATCCATCAGTTTTCCGCATCGTATAAGGGGCAATATTTTGGAAAACTAAAAACCATCAGGCAGTGAAAATGAAAGATGACACAATAGAGCACTCAGAGGGCCAAACAGTTGGCTGGGTTCGGGCTGGGAGCCCGAATCATTGCCGACTTTTGCATTTCATTGACCCTTTAAATGGCTAAGATACACACAGAGCACAGATGGCACCGCCTACATACGACTCTGATGCGGCTGCTGCTGCTGCTGCATGTCAGTCAAAGTTCTTTCTCTCGGCAAAATGGAGAAAAATTTGATTTGAGAGTTTATTCAATTTGCTGCATGTGTGTTGTGTGGGCCGCCTGCCTGAGGGGGGCACATCATCCAGATACACACGCAGGCACACTCTGGCATTTAAGTGCACGCCGTTCAACTGATGTCTGATGGACAACCAGAGTTATGGGGCAGGTGGGCGGCTTGGGCTGGGACTGGGGCTGGGGCTGAGCCTGAACGCTCTGAACTCTGCCAATATAATACAATCAACGTTAGACTTCGATTCCATGCGCATTCGATGCGTTTGAGGTAGCCACCAGTCCAGCTACCGATGCGTAGGTCCCCCACCACTACACACGGCAAGTGCCTCCATCCGGATCACCCCATCTACCCATCCTTGTCCACATCCCATCCATGTTCGTGTCCACACACACTAGCTGGCTTGGTTTTTGCCCTCATGTGCAGTGGCAGCCTGCATACATAGGCTCGTTTCATTCACTCGTCCGAGCTTTTTGTTCGATTTTCAGTCTCCTTCTCGCTCGCTCCCTATGTACCATGTCCTGTGTCCCGAGCTCCTGAGCTCTGCTGGGTACTGCTGCACATAGGACCAGAGCAGAGCAGAGCGGAGCGGAGCACGGAGGGGGGCAGCTGGGATCCTGGCCACACATGCGTTTGGCCTTTTGCCTGGCACACATAGCAGCAGCAGCAGGAGCAGCAGCAACAGTGGCAATAGCAGCACCAGTGTCGCGCTGTGTTCCAATCGTTGTATATGGCCCAACTGCTGATTGGGTTCGCACAGTGGTAATGAGCATACAAATATTGTCATTAACTTACGAGTAATAATAATTATAATATTTTGTTTGCTGATTTACATTTTAATTACAGTGATTTATAAATTTATTGATTAATTCTACCACATAGTATAATAAGTATAACAGCTACTAAAAAAAAAACTTGTACATTGACTTTTAATCGATTTAGATTTATAGTAAGCCTTTTGCGCTCTTTGAGCGTTAATAAAATGTTGCTTTTGTGACTTTCTCTTGTTATTTTGTTCAATTGTAATCGTGAAGAAACATTACGGAGTTCTCTATTAAATAAAAACAAGGAAAGCTACAGTCGAGTGTGACCGACTGTGAGATACCCGGTACCCAAAGCGTTGTCTTTAAAATTAAATAGCATATGAAGATGGAAAAAAGGAAATGTTGACAAATGAAGACAAATATCGCTAGAAACATGTTGAGCAACACCCAAATAAGACAAATTTTGCTAGGAACATGTTGAGCAACACGCTCTGGCATTCTCGACAGAAGAAGAAGAAGCATACACAGAAACTTTTTTGTTTAATAACTTCAATGTTTATCCTCCGATTTTGATAAAAATTTTAGAAAACGTTCACGAAAGTCTACTTATTTATTTTGTCCATTAACTTTTAGCCGAAAATTACGACTATACTTAATATAGAGTTTTTTATTATTTTCGGGGGCGAAAGTGGGCGTGCCCAAATTTAAAAAATAACTTGATCTGCGTGCAACAGATTCCAATGTTGTCACCAAATTTGGTGGGTCTAGCTCTTATAGTCTCTGAGATCGGTTTACCAAAGAAATATCGCAAACGGAAACGTCAAATTGAGCGATTCTTTTGGTTCCCTTTTTTGATCAGGCCCATGGGCAACCGGTTTCT
This sequence comes from Drosophila auraria, assembly GCA_008042615.1. Taxonomy (NCBI): domain Eukaryota; kingdom Metazoa; phylum Arthropoda; class Insecta; order Diptera; family Drosophilidae; genus Drosophila; species Drosophila auraria. Next base: position 12,640 of record VNJW01002378.1, on the reverse strand, counting down.
TTCCAACTTTTAGAGAAATAGAATCCCGTCTTACGAGCTCCGCTAAAAAGTCAAACAATATTTAAGTTAAGGATTGTACAAAATAAAAATAATAATAAATATATAAATAATATATTCTTTTGTTTCAATTTAAAGTTTGCAGTATATTCTCAGACTTGAAAAACAGTTTGCGCACCCTGTAAATATTTAATTAAAATCAAAAATTAAAAAAAAAATCTTTATAGCTTTGTTCGCCCCACTGTGCACAAAAGGCAGTGCAAAAATTGCGCCAGCCAACGCAGCGACCGAAAAAACAACAAGGACAGAGAGGCAGCTGCAGCAATACATGCGTGGGGAAAAGTCGGGGAAAAGGCGCGATTGGAGTGGAGTGGAGCGGGTGGCCCATTGGGGAGGCTTCGTTGCGTCACACTTGTGGATGGGAATGGAGTGGACCATAGAGTGGGTGTGTGGGCGGAAAAACGTGGATGTGGACGGCGACGCTGGCGAAAATGGTGGCAGCGACAGCAACAGCAACGGCGACGCAGCCTATTTCGCTGGCCAGGAAAATAAGAAGGAGGAGGCGTGGACGCGGAGCGGAAGTGACTGCAGAGGGACACAGCACCAGCACGCAGCAGACGCACGAAATGCAATACTCCGGAGTGGGCGGCAGTGGAAGGAGGAGGGCGGCACACACCAAAATGCAGTCGGGAAAACAGGAGGTACACGAGGAGCGCTGTCCTGCACACCAATGCACTGGGGACTATGTGCGAGCTGGTTGCCATGTATGTATTGCCATTGACCAGGCTCCATCTCGCTTTCGCTCTTGCTCTCTCACCGGGCCCATCTCTTTCTGGCCTGCTCGCTTGTTTGCCAATTTATTTTGCGCACAATACGAAACACGGAAAATGCATGAGGCCCAGTCACAGCCCACCGCCCACTTCCCCTTTGCCGAAAAAAGAAAAGAAAACAAATGAAACGAACGCAATGATAGCCACACAGCAGAGCTGGCCAAAAGCAACAACAACAACAGGGAGCTCTGAGCAAAAAATTGCACAAATTCGAGTTCGATTTTTGGCCATAATGCAAGAGGCTTGCTCTCTCTGTCGCCCGTGTATCTGCCGTCTCTGTTGCTTTTGCATTCTGCGGCCGCTGCGATGTTTGTTGTTATTTTCCGTTTGCCACTTTGTGCGTGGATTTTCGCTTTTCCTCCGTTTCCTTTCCTCTTCTTTCGTTTCCCGGCTTTTCCTAGCTTTTTTCTAGACCTTCCTCCATTTTTGGGAGATTTTTTTCAGGCCGCGACTTCCACTTTGATGGAACGAACGTCGCGCTTTATTTTATTTCTCCTGCATCTTTGTTGCCCCTGACTTTTGGCAAACAAATAAAAGAAAAGACTACAAAAAAAAAACAGGGGCTTCAGCGGTAGTACACACTCGTAGGTTTTTATGGCCGACGTAGTAGTAGTGTGATCCCACGGAACGAAGTCAGTCATCTGGCGTACGCACCGGGTTCAGATACTCGTAGGACATAAAAAAAGTAGCCATGGAAATGTATAGAAATGGAACGAACGATGTAGGAAATAGGAATAGCAACGAAGGATTGAAGGAAAATGTGGCACAAAGGATCCGAAGGTCCTTAAAAAAACGTCAGTGGGGAAAGGAAGCTGAGAATGCCAGAGAGACACAATTTTCGTAGGCAAACAGTCCTTCTTTTTTTCAGTTGCTTCGTTCGTTCGGTGGAATTGACAGTATCTTGAAGACATATTGCTGCAAATTTCAACATCAACGGCAGCTGACTGCCGTAACTCACTGAGCATCCAATTTCGATTCAGTTGAGATAAAGAATAAACAATCGAACAGAATTAGATGTTGTTGTTATTAATATTATGGCACACAGTAAGCGGCTAGTCATTTAATTGCTTTACATTCTGGATATTGATTTGCAAATATCTCATGAAATGTGGTAGGTAAGTAGCTAGTAGTTAGCCAAGTCTGTATTTTAGCAATTTGTTTTGGAAATTTAAAAGGAAGGTAAGGTTTTGAGCAAAAGCTTAGTATATCCATGCAGTCCTATCATTTCTATTAAGAAGTAATTCTCGATTTTTCAAGGCCTTCCAGCCTCCACTACAGCGGTCTCTGAAAGATTAAATCTGATAAATACACAGCCAAGAATATGTTGGAATATTCAGACACGAGTTATCTGGGCTTCTCGGCTTTAAATGATTTAAAGTCTTGCCTACCTATTCTCCTCCCCTAAGTCTGGGTCCTTCTTTGCTAACCATAAAATAACCGATCCATTTCAGGTTAAATTCTGCGTCATGTCCTTCACGATCGCTATGATGTGAGATAGAGTTCAATGCATACGAAGTAACAAAAAAACGGACGTCAAACTAGGAAAACTGCAGCCACCGATGGAGTATACACGTATCCATTTGAGCAAAAGGAAAACGCTCAAGGCACTGGCCAGGGAAAAGCAAAAGATGCGGACCAGAGCAAACTAAACGGAAGCCAAGGGGGGCGAACGAGAATCTAGCATTTGCCGTGGATAAGTTTGCCTTATTGGAGTGCAGGTGCCCATTGGGCGGAACTTTGTGGTTAGCGATGAGTGGGAGTACCCGACAAAGTGATTCAGAAGCAGCAAATTGTATGGGCAAAGGCTGGCAGCAAGATTCAAGACAATCCGGGACATGCAAATGGGAAATTTGAGGCTAAAGTCTAAGCAACAATGAATTTAAATATTTCTAACTATAGCAAAGATGACGACTTAATAATAATACGATTTAAATTAATTTCTGCGTTGATTAGAAACAACAAGAGCTTAGAACTTTAGGTTTCATTTTATATTTTATATTTAAATAATATTTTCTTTAGTTTTAGCTTCTAAATTTTTTCGCTTAATAATTTATTATTAAAAAATTAAATTTTTATACAGTTGCAAAGCGTGTAGTTCATATTTTTAATAATCGGTACTCTCATAGCATATTTTACTTATTTTTTAGTTTATCCCCGCTAAACCCATCACACGCCCTAGCAGATGGATCCATACTGCTATTAAGTTAATTGTCCTGATTAGCATGCGTCCATGCCTGTTATCCTCGTTAACATTTTTGTGCTTTTGACATTCGTTTGCGTACGGAGTTACAGAATAAGAGACTGCCTTGTGCGAGGGCGGAGCATGGGGCCTAGAATGGGGCATAAATGTGCCTATTACTCCCATCCAGTTTGCCATTAGCAACAGGAGCGGAGGAGAGCTGCATTCGTTTGCAGCTGTAGCTGTAGCTGCAGCAACTGCAGCAACTGGAACAACAGCAACAAAGTTCGGTCAAACGTCAGAAATGTTCCTTCGCTGTTGCTATTGAACGCAGGCCAAAGCGGCATGCTAAAACACAGGGAACCACCCTCTTGGTCACCCGGCCGGCACTACCCACCACCCCTCGGCAAGGACCAACGAGCAGGGGCAGGGAAGGAGCAGCAAAAGCAGCAGCAGCAGGACTGCCCGGGCATCGGCAAATGCAAATGCAAATGGGTAAAATGCGCTTTGACGACCATGTGGATGGAGGCGATTGCGTGGACGGTGCCGGAGAAGCGGAGGTGGTGGCGGGTCCAGGGCGGACGGGACAGCTGGACGGGGCAGGCGCAAAACGCATTTCAAATCGAAAAGTGGAACTTCACTCATTTGGCGCGGGGAAACGGCGACAGGTAAATAACCAGAGTTCGTCTCTCCACATAGGCCTGCCTAATGGGTAGCGCACAGGTGATACCGATTTTGGGAGCAAGGAACGTTCCTTTTATTAGTTAGCATTTTATTTAGTTTATATATTACGGATTTCCCGACTAGCTGTAATATAAAAAGCTCTTTATATTTTAATCTCTTCAAAACAAAAACTCCTTTCATTGCATTTTTTGTGGCATAATATTTTAAAGCCCCCAAGAGCTAAAATCCCAACGATTTGTGGAATTAAGGATAGGAGAGGGTGTCGACGAGTCGAAACGCTGATAACAAAACTTGATGTTTTTCTTTTTAGCTCGCCTTGGTGGATGGAAAATTGACTAAATGCAACGTTTTCGTGTTCATTACGCTCCGAGAGGATCCGTACTGTCGTTTGTTTGGCTGCTCGTTCCGTCGATAACACGGCCCAGCCATCTCTAATGGCCAATTTTCCCTCTAACTCTCGATGCCAATTGGGAGTTTTTCATATCGACAGAATATAGTTTTTTTTTCGGATTTTCAGGCTTCGGTGGTTGATTCCCGCTTGGGACAGTGCAGCGGGGTTGAGCTTGGGTTTGAATTTTTGGATTTTGGGTGGGTTATGGTTGGGGTGGTGAGGCGCGGAATCGACTCGGGGTGGTCGCTAAAAAGTGCATTTCCAGTTCTGGTGTCCCGTTCGGGGATTATGGGGTTGTGCACGGTTGCGTCAAAAGGTCAGCGACTATTCCACAGGGTGGATTATGACTGATGGCCTGATAAAGCGAGGAATCTGAAAGGTTTTTTCAGTTTCACAATATACGAAAAGAATCGTTTGTAAAACTTGACTTTAACGGGTTTTATGGCAGAATGATGCGATTATCAATAAAATTGCAGTGTTGAGTATATATTAACTATAATTTGGTCATACTAGGACTAAAGCTTTCTTTTCATCGCATTTTTTTATAACATTCCATTTAGATGGTATTTCATTTTACTTTTGTTTATATTTCTTAAACTATTTTTATAGAGGTTTTCATTATTCGCTTTAAAGTTTTAAACTCACATTGATACACTTGAATAAAAAAGGTCCCAAACTACTCATAATCAGGAAGAAATTTGGTTTAATTTATTGTATTGATTATTATACATGAAATTTAATAATTATTACAACAACCTTAATTGATCAAAAGTCGTTAACCCATTTGCTTCGATATTAAATTACTTTAAATATGAATTATAATTGTTCGAGTTCATTTTAGGAACAGAGAAAACTAAAATGTCATCAGTACCTCACAAATTTAAAGCTAATATTTTGAAAGGAGTTCTTACATTTTAAATTGATTGATTATTGAGCTTTAAGTTGTACTTCCATTGATTGTAAATGTTTAATACTTGTATACAAGTATTTTTTGGTTTCAACTCTCAAATATTTTTTCTACTTATCGTTTTTTAACATACTTTTTTTTCTAAGAACTTTGACTATGTCAATAAAATAACATTACGTAATTAAAGTTTAAACCAAAATTCTTCCCGAAAAACCCTTCTATTTCCATGCAGATTTTTACATTTTTTTAATGTTATTTAAATCTGTTTGTTTTAAATGAGATTAATAGTGGCGTTTTTTAATTTCTTAAAAATGTTAGAGTCCCCTCTTTACGAGTTATGTATATCGTAAGTTTCCCTCTCAGAAAATTGTTTTCATACTGACCTGCACCATTTTGATGTCCTTGTGTGGGTGTACCGGGTAACGAGAGTGCTAATCCAACGGTAATTCACGTGCCACCTGCACCGGAAGATGCAGCAAGATGCCGGCAACGGTAAATCGACCTTCTTGACGAGCAGGAGCAGCAACGAGAGAGAGTGAGAGAGAACGGCTACGCCAGCAAAACAAACGCAAAAGCAGCTACAGCAACAACTTAACTTAAAGACGCGAGAGAGCGAACGCACGTGGAAATTTCACTTTTGTTTTAGTTTCAGCGCTTTAATTGCAGTTCTTATCCAATTCATTTAATCCAAGCGCCCACACACACGCACACACAACTGCATTTGGGGGTAATAGCGGGAGGAGTGCGACCAAAAGAGCGGGAGAAGATAAACGAAAGACACGCGGTTGCCGTTTAATTTGTTGTGATTTTGCGTCCAATTTGTTGTCGTTGTTGTTGTCCTGCCTGTGTGTGCTAAAAGTTCACTTGGCGGCTATTGCATTTTGTGCGGTTCACTTGGCTGCGCTGTTCACGCCTCGCGGGGAGTCTGGAATTTCCTCGATTTTCCGGGGAAAGAACCGAACGCGTTCTGAATTGTTATTGAAATGCCAAAAACACGCCTGTTCGCGCCAGCAGGGCTGCCAATTTGGCTTTATTCCCGTCAAAACTGGCTTTTTTTTAAGGCCAACTGCGGGAAAAATTTGTGAATTGCGGGAAGCGGGAATTCTGGCTATTTTAGAAATTCACTTGGCTTTTTCCCGATTTTTTTTTATGTTGTAAGCACTTAAGTACAAAATTTGAAAAAGTGGCAGCTTTAAGTTTCAGGTGCTTAACTTTAAAGATTCTGGTGGTAACCGCAGATTTTTTGAGTTGGCAACTGTGGCTATCCAAATGTTGTGTTTGCCCTGGTCAAACACGGTAATAGAAAGGGCTTTTAGCCAGGTTAACTTAATTAAATCCAAATTAAGGAATACGATGAACCTCAGCACGACTAACAGCATTCTATGCATAAGGTAAAGTGTTAATTTTAAACAAATGATATAGTACTGTTTACAATATTATTTTAATATACAGATACGGTTTGCGAAGGATCGGAAAATGCTGCGTCGACTATGAAGTGCCTACAAAATATCTGCGTATGATAGGCACAAATATGTCATTAACAAATGAAGATCAAGAAAATATTGATAAGATAATGGTAATTTAAAAAAAGAAGAAAATAAACAAAGTAAACCTTTATTTTTATTTAGATTTTTTCGCATTTTTGATCAAATTTATTATTATTATTTTTTTTTTATTTTTGATATTTTGATAATATTTTTTGGCTTATTTTCTCTTTCTTCCAGTCAAAAACAGCTTTTTTTGCTGATTAAAAGTTGGCAGCACTGTTAGCGTCAGTCGCCATAAAGGGTGGGAGAGCACAAAATTGGGAGAGCAAGAGAGCAAGAGAGCAGAGAGCAGCTCTGAACAAAAACGTAACGAACGTAAGTGAACAAAAACGTAAAGATTTACGACGTAAGATACTATCGATACTACTGATGGCTTAATTTTATTTTTCAACAAATTTTTATCCTTACAAGGCCTCTTTTGCACATCTGCATTTAAATATTTTTTGTTTTTTGTTTTTAGGACAATGTTAAAAATTTAAAAACGAAATGCCGGGAAAAGTTACCATGTGTTACAAACAGAATATCGACTAATCGGTATTTCTTCCATCCCTAGTTCTAGTTCAATACAACTCTGTACTTGACAAGAACCCGGGCGTTTAAAAAGGCTAGCGAAATAAATTCAATGTTATTTAATGCAAGTATTCTCACATTTAGATGATCATATATATACGAGGTGTGTTCAAAAATTATCGCGAATTTTGAGTTTTTTCAAAAATGATGTATTTATTCATGAATATCTATTATGTCCCCTTCAAAGTAATCCCCATGAGATATTATACACTTGTGCCAACGGTTTTTCCAATCCTCGAAGCACTTCAAAAAATCATATTTTTTAATTCTTGTTCAGCTCCTCCTTCGATGCCGTCTGTATCTCGTCAAGCATAGCGTAACGTCGTCCTTTCATGGGCCTCTTCAGTTTAGGGAACAAGAAAAAGTCACAGGAGGCCAGATCTGGGGAATACGGTGGCTGCTGCATCATTAGTGTGTTTTTGGCCAAAAAGTCGCGCACAAGCACCGATGTGTGAGCAGGGGCGTTATCGTGGTGCAAAAGCCAATATTTGGCCAAAAGGCCAATCTTCTCGGCCTCTTGAGAACATTTTGTACCACCGATAACGTTGCTTCGGTCCAAGGTATGCCACAGTCAACATTCGGAATGCATTAACCAGAACAACATGATCACTGATCAGTGATGTTTATCACCATTCGGTATATTTCAGTGAGTTGGGTTTACTTAAGCTCCCAAGTAACTAATAAAATCGAAGGACGGTCACACTGTGCAATTCCCATCTCTATTATCAATCGCGTTTTTTTGTTTACAAAATTTGCGAAATCGGCTTTTTAGACTTTTCAGGAATATTTACGACATTTAGTCATGTCGGACAACGAGTACGAGCGCTTCGAGATTACGGACTACGACCTGGACAATGAGTTCAACATCAACAGGCCCCGCGGACGCCAGAGCCGGCACCAGCAGATCTACGGTGAGCAGAGGCTTCGGCATACATTTTAGGTATTTAAATTCAATTATTGGCCTTTCCGCAGGCATTTGGGCGGACGACAGCGAGGAGGAGAGCGGCGGCGAGGGCGGCAAGCGGAGGGGCCGGTCCGCTCGGCAGCCCAAGGACTACACCATGCCAGTGAACTTCGTGGCCGGCGGCATCCAGCAGGCGGGCAAAAAGAAGAAAAAGGCGCTGAAGGCGGAGGACCAGGACGGGAACGCAAAAGATGACGGTGACGGCGGGGAAGCGGACCGAGGAGACCAGAGCGACGGCTCCTCGGCCAGTGCGCGTCCCGCATTCGGTCAGAGCGATCCGGACAGCTCCAACAGCTCCGCGGAGGAAGAGGAACGGCCGGCGCTGAGCAGAGGTCAGGGAAAGCCCGGCATGAGCGGCATCAGCGGCACCGCCTTTCAGCACCGCTCACACATCGCCAGCGAGCGGAATGTTGGCGCCTGGGAGCAGCATACGCGCGGCATCGGCGCCAAGCTGCTCCTCCAAATGGGCTACGAGCCCGGCAAGGGATTGGGCAAGGACCTGCAGGGCATTTCACAGCCGGTGCAGGCTCATGTCCGCAAGGGCAGAGGAGCCATCGGAGCCTACGGGCCGGAAACGGCAGCCAGCATCGGCGGAAAGGCCGCCAAGGCCATCAAGGTGGACGAGGATGTGCGCGAGGCCAAGGAGTTCAAGGAGCAACTGAATAAGTGGCGCAAGGGAGGCGCCGCCGGAGCCGATCCGCAGGAGCGTCAGGGCAAGCGCTACTACTACAAGTCCGTGGAGGAGGTGATTGCCAAGGGGCACAAGTCCAGCCACCTGCTCTCAGAGAAGCTCAGCAAGAAGCTGGGCAACGTCCCAGTAATCGACATGACGGGGCCCGAGAAGCGAGTGCTTAGCGGCTATCATGCCCTGGGCCAGGCCAAGATTACGCCGGAGGAGACGCTGTATGACGCCGAGCCGACGGAGAAGGGAGCAGCCACGGCCGCCTCAGTGTTTGCGATGCCAGAGCTGACTCACAACCTGCAGCTCTTGGTGAGCCAGTCCGAGCAGCAGATCATAGCCATCGACAAGCAGGAGCGGGAGTGCTCCAGCCAGCAGGCGGCGCTGGAGAGCGAGCACCGCAAGCTGGAGGAGATAGTGCAGCTGGAGCGCAACCACATTCGCACCCTGGAGGAGGCTCTGGACCGGGTGGAGCGTCTGAGCGAGAATCCCGAGCTGGAACTGCCGCAGGCCGAGCGGCTCTTTCGGGAGCTGCTTGTTGACTATGCGGCCGAGTTCAAGGAGTTCGGGCTGGCTGACCTGGCGGCCGGCGTGATAGCGCCGCTTCTGAAGAGAGAACTGGCCCACTGGCAGCCGTTGGAGCATCCCACGGAGCCGCTGCAAATGGTGAAGACGTGGCGTGCCATGCTGCAGCGCGGAGAGCCGGCGGAGCAGCAGCCGCGCAATGTCTTCGATCCGTACTCCTCGCTCATTTGGGCCGGCGTGATGCCATCATTCCGGACCTGCGCCGCTGCCTGGCAGCCCAAGGAGCACCCGCCCATGGCAGCTCTTCTCGATGCCTGGGCACCCCTGCTGCCCACCTGGGTACTGGACTCTGTGCTGGAGCAGCTGGTGCTGCCGCGCTTGGTGACCGGCGTCCAGGAGTGGGATCCCCTCACCGACACCGTGCCCATCGACAGCTGGGTGCTGCCCTGGCACGCCATTCTGGGCACCAAGCTGGAGGAGGCCGTCTACCCGCAAATCCGCAGCAAGCTCGGTGAGGCTCTGCGCGCCTGGTCGCCGCAGGATCGCTCGGCCAGGGCCATGCTCACGCCCTGGCAACAGGCCTTTCCTCCCGAGGAGATGCAGGAGTTCCTGCAGCGGCACATCGTGCCGAAGCTGCAGGCGACCCTCGGCGAGTTCGTCATCAATCCGCTGCACCAGGACCTGGAGCTGTGGCACCAGGTGTGGGAGTGGCACGAGCTCATCGAGCCCATGTGCATGGCTCAGCTGCTGGACAGGCACTTCTTCCCGCGCTGGATGCAGGTGCTCGTCCTGTGGCTGAACCAGTCGCCCGACTACGCGGAGATATCGCGCTGGTACACCGGCTGGAAGAGCATGTTGAGCGAGCCACTACTCCGCGAGCCGAGCGTCAAGGAGCACCTGCGACGAGCACTCGACATGATGCACCGCGCCAGCGACGCCCTCCTTCAGCCCACTATCACGGCCACGCCTCCGCCGCCGATTCCGCCGGGCCCGGTTCCGGCGGGCCTCCTGCCGCCCGTGCTGATGGTGGACCTGGGGCACCAGCCCGCCCAGCTGGAGTTCAAGGAGCTTGTTTCCCAGCGCTGCGCCGAGCTTGGCATCATCTTTGCTCCCCTTCCCGGCAGACGGGAGATGGGCAAGCAGGTGAGGGATAATGAGTTTTATATATTTTTATATCTATTCTAACCGAATGCGCTTTTATTTCGCAGATTTATCGCGTCGGCAAGCTCTATTGCTACATCGACCGCAACGTGTGCATGCTCAGCGATGGCAGCTTTAGCAACTGGCAGCCGGTGGCACTTAATCAGCTCCTGGAACGCTCACAAACGGGGATACTTTAAGGGATTTTAAGGGGTAGAAACTCGGAATACTTCAAACGTTTGAAGGAGATTTTTCTCATTGCTAAACCTTGTTAATATTTAAGCAATTATGATGTGATCAATAAATAGGACAAGCATCAGCTTCAAAATTTGTATAACTAAAGCGATGTTATTGATTAATATAATTGATAATTTGTATATGTCTTCAGGACATAATTTTCGCTCCGAATATTCTAATATATAGATATTTAGTTGGTGACTCTGTATCGAAGGCTTAGTTCCTGAATAACCGTCGCAGATTAGAAACTTAAAACGTCAAACAAACAATTAATATGACATTAATATGATGTTCAAAATGGTCAGCGATAAGCTGATAGCCACTGCTATCAGGGAAACGTGATTTTAGCAACTCGAGGCCAATATCCAGGTAGGAGTTGCCCGTCCGAGTATTCTGCCAACCAACTGGGTTATCACTATTGATTGGTTCATATTAATTGCCGAGATAAGGTTGATTTCAACGCCTGATAACTGGTCGGATAAGCGTGTTTCCTCGGATTGTTGCTTCTTGCAAGTCCGATTCACTGGCCCACACCTTTAGTCCCATTTCATAGCCCGACCTCGCCAGGTGGTGGCTTGGCGGCCCTCGTTCTCGGACCTTGTTTTAAAATCGAATTCCATCTAACTGATAAACAAGCTATTAAGTTCGATTTTTGAAGTTGTAAAATCGTGCTCGGTGCCTAGTAATCTGGGAAAGCGATACTGTGACCTTGTTTAAGCTTGGTAATTCCAAAAGATTAACTAATTGTGCGATTATCATTCGAACTTGAAAGGTGTTTTTTAATTGTCTTTCAAGTGGCAGAAACTACGACACAAAAGCGGAGCTATCTTTTTTAGCAGGAATTCCATTGAAATCTGTAGATTTCCTAGAGGAGAGCTAATATATTATAGATAAGATTTGTGAAAAACTCGTTATAAATACTGCGTTATCAATATAAATATTATCTTCGTTATAAACATTTATTTATTACGATTAACAGCGGGAACTAAGAAAGCGGGACAAAGAAATATTTTAATAAATAAATACAAATCGAAAATTAGATTAGATCCAATTTTGTTGTCATATATTTCCTTGTCCTGACAGACAATCGTGGAAACTAGTTTATGTATAATTATAAAAAATTACCTAGTTTTTGGTGAACGATCATGCATACCTAAAACTCTAGGCAGAAATACTAAATAAAGTTTCGAAATAGTTAAAAAACATCTTCTTTAAGGTTAAATTGGCCGAATAGGCGACCCCAAAGTACCCCAAAGAGCGAATTGTTTGTATTTTATTGCTTTGATTCGTAATTTCTCTGTTAAGCCTTTAAAAATGTTTTAAACATGCTCTTTATTTTTTTAAGGGTATAACTCTTTTAAAATTGATAAATATTTTACCTCCTTAACAAAGATTTGAATATTATGACTTCAGGTCTTTGAGTGCTTTTTGTTTCTCTTCAACACTGTTCCTTGTTAATACTTTCACCTTTTAACAATACCGATAATGGTTCGCTTTCATTAAAATAAATATTTTAATATAGGTATTATTATTTACCTATAAGACAACAAAATAAATCATATGAAATAAAAAACGAGAAAGAAAGCTAACTTCGGTAAACCGAAGTTTATATACCCTTGCAGTCAGCAATTGGATCATTGAAAATCGATCCAATTTGGTAATGTAAAAAAAAATGTCAACTTATGTAAATTTTGTAAATTTTACATTTTACATGTAGAATTTTACATTTTCATATAAATCGACCGATCCCTTCTATGGCAGCTATATGATATAGTTGTCCGATCTTAATGAAATTAAAACCGTAATTCTAGAACTATAAAAAACGACTATATCTCGAAATTTATAGAAATTCGTTGAAAAACAGAGAAATTAAAAATTTTTGTACATTAATTTCGCCATCATTCCTATGGCAGCTATAGGATATAGTGGTCCGATTTCGGCCGTTCCGACATATATACTGCGTGCTAAAGAAATAAGACTATGCTGAAAA